>JAOBSW010000826.1:0-92747 GCA_026214975.1 Gentiana macrophylla | reverse complement strand
ATTCACTCATTTCTAGAATCGTGCGGGACTATTTTAATCAAAGGGGTCACCGAGGACGCCTAAAGATGAAACTTTTCCTTCTCACCGAAGGAGAAGCGAAAGAATGGTATAAATCCTTACCAATAATCCATTACTTCGTGGGAGGAGTTGGGAAAGAATTTACGAGCCAAGATTTCCACACCGCAAAGACGGCTCATCTTCGAATCGATATTCACTTTTGTGCAATCTGAGAAGGAATCTTTTACGATGCGTGGAGACGATTTAAGACTCTCTTGAGAAAGTGCCCCACCATGGGCTCGGATAAACAAAGATTGGTCAACACTTTCTACAAAGTGGTTTGACCGAATTGACTAAGGGAATGGTGAATAGTTCACGGAGGTGCATTTCTCGAGAAAGACACTGATGAGGATGGATGTTGTTTGAAGATATTGCAAAATATAATTATGCCCCTACTGTACGCAGTCGTCCAATCGTAAAAAGCTCATTGCGAGGAAGTATGAGGTAGATGAGACCACGTCTCTAAAAGCTCGATTGGCCGCACTCTGAAGCAAGTGGCGAAATAAATGTTCAAAGTCTTGTGTGACAACCGCCATGGCCAAGGCCATCGTAGTAATCAATGCCGCTTGACCCGATCTCACAGTCAAAGCTGTTTCAAAACAATGTCGTTTGCCAAAATTGCGATACCGTTGAGCACGATTCCATCGTCATGTCATCTATTGTTGTGCATTCGGAAGAAGTGAATACATTCACTTCTCAAAATTATCGACCTTCGGGTCGAATCAAAACACTCAAGGATTCAATTATAACCGAACCACCCTGGTTTCCGATGGAGTGACCTTTCCAGGCAAAGAAACCCCCATCATTTTCAGGCCCCTAGGCCTAATCAAAGCAATTTTCAATCCAACTATCGACCAAAGATGGAACACCAATCCACCGCAAAATCAAAATCAATCATTTCGATCTTAGAACAAAAGTTGAGCGAGCAAATCACGGCCAACACTCAATTGGCAAATGCTTTAAGTACTCGACCCGATCAAAGGAGAAATTTGGAGGTGCAAATGGGACAAATTTCGGGCGAAGAAGCAAGTCGACCTCAAGGTCACCGAGTTTTTATCGAGAAGAACCCCCGAGGGGTTAATCTGGTCCAAAATGACCAGAATTCTTGCACCGATCTCGTTTGCACCATGGAACTATGGTCAAGATGAGCTGAATGCTATAAATCTGAGGAGTGGGAAAGCGGTTGGCAGTCAGGCCAACCAGGGAAACGAGTAGCCCCTCCTGTGAGCAGAGACGCAGGAGGGGAAGATCTTTGTTCTCCTCAGAAGGATGTTGGGACTACTATTGATCCAAGTGAAAGAGAAAATTCTGAAGAAAAGGTGAAAGTTGAGAATTCTGATGATGAAGAGAATACTGCTGAGAAGAAGTCAGATTCTAAGTTAAGTTCTGGGAAGCATGTGAGGTGGAAGGATAGGGAAGACAAAGCAATCAATGATAAGACGGCAAAGAAGCACTTTACTGAGGAAGACTTTGTTGATCTCCCTTACCCACCTAGCAAAAACAAGTTGTCATTAACAGTCGATAAAGAGTATAAGAAGATAATCGACTTGCTCAAGAATACTGAGGCAAACATTCCATTAGTTGATCTTTTGGTAGGAATGCCAAAGTATACAAAGTTTATAAAGGACGCAGTAAGTTCGAAAAAGAAGCTCCAAGAACTCGAGCACATAGTATTGAATGGAGAATGCTCAAAGAATCAGCCGTACTAAACTTCCCGTGAAGTGTCCCGACCACTGTAGATTTACGATTTCATGTACTATCGGGAACAGGGATTTCCACAATGTTCTATGCGATTCGGGAGCATCAATCAATCTGATGTCTACGTCAATCTTCCAATCTCTTGGATTGGATCAATCTATTACGCTTAAACCTATTTCTCTTCAACTTGCAGATAGAAGTGTGAAATATGCAAGGGAATTGTAGAAGATGTGTTGGTCAAGGTTAAAACTTCATATACCCAATTGATTGGGTAATCATGGATATGACCAATGATGAGAAAACCCCTTGATCCTTGGAAGACCTTTTCTTGCAATCCGCCTGTGCCTTACTAGATTCCTACGGTCGCGAAGTAACCCTACATTTGGAGGATGAGAGCATAAAGTTCAATGTGGGCAATGCAGTTGAAGCACCCGCCCAAAGGACACTTGTTTAGCTATTGAGGACGATTTCAGCGATGAGTATGATAAACAAGTGTTCATGGGTAGTTGGGATGAGGAAGAATTCAATAAACTATCTCGCAACTTGGACTAATGAGGAGTGGATAAAATTTTTAGAAGAGATTGACAAGGAAAGTTCGATTACCACGAGGTGGTAGGAAAGAAGATGAGGAGAGGCATGGTGATATGCCCAGATTTGCAAAAGGAGATGAGGCCCCTGTCTGGCTGGGAGGCCATGATGCTTCAGAGCCCTTATAATAAGCTTGGAGATCTAGAGCTTAAGGGAGATAAATTGAGACCAAGTGTGGAGAAGCCACTGTCGATTTAGTGTTGAAACCCTTGCCTCAACACTTGAAATACATTTTTCTGAGGGACGGTGATAAGCTCCCTTTGATCATTTCATCTAAGTTAGAACCGGCGAGGAAGAAAAGCTTATCAAAGTGCTGCAAGATAATATCCTCGCTTTGGTTGGCAAGTGGGAGATATTAAGGGATAAGCCCGATATCTCAGTATGCATAAGATCGGATCTTTGTTGAGGATCGAAGAAGGTGCGACACCTCGCAGAAGGCTAAACCCTCACATGCAGAAATCGTTAAGAAGGAAATCATCAAATTGCTTGACATGGGTATCATCTACCCAATAGCCGATAGTGAATGGGTAAGCCCCACTCAGGTGGTGCCAAAGAAAGGAGGGATAACTATTGAAAAGAATGAAAAGGGGGAAGAGATTGCCTTACGACAAGTCACTGGTTATAGAGTTTGCATCGACTACAGAAGACTAAATGAGGTAACTCTAAAAGACCACTTCCCTTTGCCATTCATTGACCAGCTCCTTGAGAGGCTTAGTGGCAAGCAATTTTATTGTTTTTTGGATGGCTATTCTGGATACTTTCAGATAGCTATCGACCCCACTGATCAAGAAAAGACTACCTTCACTGTCCTCCGGTACCTTCGCCACCGAAGGATGCCATTTGGTCTCTGTAACGCACCAGCTACATTTCAAAGATGTATGCTGGCTATCTTCAATGGTTTAGTGGAGAAGGTGATGGAAATTTTTATGGATGACTTCTCTGTATTCGGGGACAGTTTCGACCACTGTTTACACAATCTTGATAAAGTTCTGTCCCGGTGCATAGAGAAGGACTTAGTCTTAAATTGGGAGAAGTGCCACCTAATGGTGGAAGAAGGAATTGTTCTTGGACACAAGGTGTCCAAGGAAGGTATAGAGGTTGACAAAGCGAAGGTAAAAGCTATTGAAAAAATGACATACCCTAAAAATGTAAGAGAAGTAAGAGGATTCTTGGGTCATGTTGGATTCTATAGGCGGTTCATTAAAGACTTTTCTAAGATAGCCAAGCCTTTGTCAACTCTCTTAAGAGAGGATGTGAAATTTGTTTTCACCCCTGAGTGTGAAAGAGCTTTTAAAGAATTAAAAGACAAGTTGATTACCTCGCCAATTCTTATAGCACCCGACCGAAAGCTCCTTCGAGCTTATGTGTGATGCTTCTAATTATGCAATGGAGCGGTGCTAGGTCGAGAGTGGGCGGCGAGTTCCAACCTATCTACTACGCTTAGTCACACTTTAAACCCAAAGACAAGTAAATTATGCAACAACCGAGAAGGAGTTGTTGGCGTGAGTTTTTGCCATGGATAAATTTAGAAGCTATTTGCTTGGGTCGGAAGTTCTGATGCGGATGAGACCATTCTGCATTGAAGTATCTCATGAGCAAGGCCGATGCCAAGCCTCGTTTGATGAGATGGATCTTGATTTTACAAGAGTTTGATGTTCATATCCGGGACAAGAAGGGTAGCAAGAATGTGGTAGCCGATCACATGTCTCGGTGACCGATGATCATCAAATAGAGTCGGATGAGATTGGAATTGATTTTCCAACCGAGCAACTCATGACTATTGATGTGTGCGCGCGTTATTCCTGCCCGTCTCGAAAAGGTTCTCCTTGGTTTGCACCTTTGCAAACTTCTTGAGCGGCGATATCCGGACCCCGACCGACATATCGGCCAAAAGAAGAAATTCTTTTCGGATTTGAACTATTATGTGTGGGGCGACCCTATTCTCTTCAAGTTGCCAAGGATGGATTACTCCGTAAGTGTGTCCCCTGAGTTCGGCGCAGAGGACATTATGGAGCAATGCCATGACGGACTGTGGGAGGTCATTATGGAGTTAGGAAGATGCTGCGAAGATTTTTCATCCGGTTTCTACCGGCCGACAATTTTTAAGGATCTGAGAGAGTTTTGTAAAGTTGTGACCGGTGCCAACAAGCACCGTAAACTTTCTCGGCGAATGGACATGCCCCTACACCCCATTCAACAATGTGAGGTTTTTGACGTATGGGGTATTGACTTCATGGGACCGTTTCCATCCTCGTATGGGAACAAGTACATTCAGTCTCGTCGACTACGTGTCAAAGTGGGTAGAGGCAATAGCAACATCATGGAACGACCACAAGGTGGTCAAGAGCTTCTGAGGAAAAACATTTTTACACGGTTTGGTTGTCCACGAGCTCTCATCAGTGACGAGGGAACTCACTTCTGCAATACTCCATTAGAAAGATTTTAGAACGATATGGGGTGAAACACAAACTGCTACCCCTATCACCCTCAGGACAGTGGACAAGTTGAAGTAAGTAACCGAAGCCTGAAAAGCATTCTTGAGAAGACGGTGAATTCTCATAGACGGATCGAGCGAAACTGGATGATGTACTGCGGGCTACAGGCGTGACTTTCAAAACTCCTATTGGCACGCCTCCGTTTGTGATGGTTTATGGTAAGGCACCACCCCGCCAATCGAGCTTGAGCACAGAGCATTCGGGCTATTAAATTCTTAAACTTTGACGGCCGCTTTGCAGAGAGAAAAGCGATTGTTGCAGTTGCAGGAGCTTGATGAGTTCAGACTCCAGGCCTACGAGAGCTCAAGAATCGGTAAGGAGAGGACTAAACTTCTTCACGACAAGAAAATCAAGCATAGAGAATTCAAAGAGGGCGAATGGGTTTTACTATATAATACCAGGTTACATCTGCTTCTGGTAAGCTACGCACCCGTTGGTCTGGCCCCTTTGAAATTTCTCAGGTTTTCCCTAGTGGAGCCGTCGAATTGAAAAATAAGCAGGGAGAGTTGTTCAGAGTGAATGGTCATCGGTTGAAACACTATATTGGTCAACAAAAGGAACGACCGGTGGTTTCCATCTAAACGACGTCCCTAGTCAAGACAAACTCCGATCTTTTGGAACCCGATGATTTACGCCTCTCGTGAATTCTTTGATGATATTGTGATTACCGATGATACACCTCGACTTGTGGAACCAAACCTAAAAAGAAGAAGAGAAGAATCATAGGAACTAAGTGGATACAGTAAGTTTCTTGATATGGCCAATACGTTGGCGAGACTTTGTTTTTGTGGGATCCATACTATTGACCCCGAGGAAATCAAGAATGATTCCGAAAGAGGCCTCACCGGCCGACCGGGTTGAAAATATTTGGGTTGTCGAGCAAACGCGACATTAACCAAAAGCGCTACCGGGAGGCAACCCGTTTTGAATAAAAAAAAAAAAAAAAAAAAAAAAAAAAACTCTACATTTTGCATGATACTTTACTCATACTTTGGATAATAGTTTTCTAATACTTGGATTGATTTTCATTTTGTTTCACCAAGTCTCGGGATGAATGTTTGAATGTCATTTAAAGGAGCGATTAGAAGGTTATCCGAAAATCCCGAGGAGTACAAAGAAAAATTCAAATGCATCATTTCTTAGATTTAGGTTGTTAGAACAATTTGAAATAACCTCGAGGATCTGGGGTATAAAAGACTCATAGTTAATACTTTGTCACATATTTCATATCATGACCTAGTCTGCTTTTTAAATTTTCAAATAATGTGTGACATGTATTAGTTTAACTACTATGCAACTAAGGAATAGGAAATCCAAAGCTAACCCGAGTTGAAATTTTATTGTCTAGTCGAGCTCCCGACTATAATTAAGCCCTACTAGGGCGGTAACCTAGATATCTTTTCCTTTTGTCTGTAGTTTATTTCTGCTTTTATTCCATGATATTGCTTTGTCTATCATCTTTGTGCCCCTATCCCCGAGGTACGTCTTGTTTTCCCATGGTGTGCAGGATTTTTGCGATAAGCGATTGTGAGCTTTTAGATAAATCCGTTTACCGGTGGATGGTCCACGATCCACGATTTCAATGAGCATTCTCGAGGCGATTCTAGGCCACTTCCGAATTGCCACTTTCGAACCACAATCGCCTAAGTGTTCTTTTTCTTTTTACATTCTGCACAACCCTGAGGACATGTTGTGATTTAAGTGTGGGGAGGAATAGTCGGTTATATGTATCTACCATTTGCTTAAATTATTTTGATTCTATGCTAAATGGGCTAAATTTTCAAATTTTTGTTTATTCCCGTAAAACAATGCATATCTTTGATCGTTATTTTTATAGTCATTAATGCTATATTCCGTATGTTCGATAAGTTAGTTGTTTCACCCAATATATTTTTCACGAGCCATAGTGAATGATGAGCTAAATTATAAAGCTATATCCCTTTTTGGATTAGTGATTTTTGATTTTCTTATAAGTCGTGTACTTAGTGCTAACGTATATATCGTGAGATTTATAATAGTTTATGTTTAGATCCAGAGTATGATATACTGTGAATATCTGAAGGTTTGAATGTGATAAGTGAAACATAACTAATGTTCTTGCACAATAATTAACAAATAAATCATTGCTTGAGGTGTTATGCTCAGTAGGTTTGAATTGCTTTTAGCATGTTAACCACTGCCTGCCAGAAATCTCGAAAAAAGTAATCAATTGTGTGTGTCGAAAGCTGGTCGATGATTTGAGTGCGGTAGGGCATTATCTCGAAATGTCCTATACCACTATGATGACCAAAAGCTCACGATCGATGAAAAAGTCGCCTTATGATTTGAGTAGATAGGGGATTATCTCAAATTTCCTATTCTAGTATGACGGGCAAAAGCTCATTCGATGTGTGTTGAAAAAAAAAAAAAAGTGTGAAAAAAAAAAAGAAAGAAAAAAAAAATCGAAAAATTTATTATTATGAATAAGTTAAGGACTTAGTTATCGTTATACCTTATCCCCAGTATAATGTGATGAGATATGTTGTAGGGATTATCCTCTAGTATATCGAAATGGCCTAGATATATTCTATCATTCTTTTCGAGGATATGTCACGCTTTGTAGGGTACATCTTATAAGTATCATTATTACTAGTTTGAAGGGGTATTAGCTAGTTTGCTTTGAATTTTTCAAGTTTGGACTTAGTGGAAGTTTTCTATGGCTATGCACACACATCGTGGTGAACCTCTGATTTATTGAGTATATGTTGTATTTCTTTGAGGTGTCTATCTTTTCGAGCCTTGATTCTTGTTTTGTTTTGCTCGGGACGAGCAAAAGCTAAGTGTGGGGAGAAATTTAGGGTGATTTTATACGATTTCTAATGTTATATTTTATAACAATTTCCTCCATATTCGTATAATTTGCATAGAAATTAAGGGTTTAATCGAATTATTGAGCAAATGAGTTTTAAAAGTGTTTAAGTGCAAATTTGTGTTGTTTAAGTGGTTTCATTGATAAAAATCTTTGAATATGAGATGTTACATTTTGCACGATGTTATCATGAATGTAGATGCGCTTGCATGTTAAATGAGGAGCTTAAACGAAGATCGGATGAAGGTTAAGAAGAAAGCTCGATTCGAATGAAGAAAGCTCGATTCGAATGAAGAAAGCTCGATTCGATTCGGCCCAAACTTGGTGATCAAGTATTTCAAAATATGCCACGTAACATTATATTTTGAGGCCTAAAAGATGGATTTTGAGGAAAAGAAGAAGATGCCACGAGTTTACGAGATCAACGGATCAATATTTTCCAACGTACTTCTACCGTAACCTGTTTTTCGATGGAAATTTTACCCGACTTAGAGGCATTTTCAGGGAAGAGTTCTTGACGAAAGTTGTAGATACTAAAATGAGCTTTCCAACGCATTTTGAATCACGTCAATCGGAGGTCTACAACTCAAGTTATGATTTTTTACCGAATCACTGGAATTACGGACGAACCGGAGATATTTTGGCCAAGTTTGATGCATGTTACTCCATGTGCTCCTTAATGATGATGATGATGAGTCATAACAAACTCCACATGCTATTTTAGTGACTCCTCACCTTCACATGCAAAGTCATTATCACCTCCCACATGCTTATAACAAACTTGAGAATATTCCTTAGCATATTCTCCCAAAAATATCTCCTCAACTACAACCTCTCCCTTATACACCTCCCTCAACTCTCCCTATAAGAACTCCCTCATTTCCATCCATAAAGGCGCCTCCTTGGTCACTTTTGGCCAAGCTTTTACTTTTCCTTCTTTTATGTAAATACTCAGTAGGCGTTATGCCGAGAATAAATTAGAATAGTAGTACTGTTGTAATGCTGGAGCTACGGCCCTGATTCTGAAATCATAATCGAGGATGATTGGCTAAGGTCTCTAAGCTAGAACCACCTTTGTGAAGCCACCATCACCGGAATAAACAAGGATTTCGTTTTCATTTGTTCTAGTGAGTTTCTTGTTCTTCCTTCATGTTTGAATTGTTTATGTGCAATTTGTATGATCTATACTTATGTTGCATGCTAATCGAATTTAGATACGATAGTTGATAAATTCGTAGATTACCGTGAAGGAGAATGATAATATTCTTCCAACATACGTAAGTTGAGGGTGAATGTTGTCAGATTAGGATTTATATCCATATCTTTGATCCGTAAATGCTTTAGTTGTACCGAGAGTGGTGAACTAATTAAAAGGCGATGAACCGAAAGGAAAATGCCTCTTTAGCGAATAATAATCCAAGAACTTACGAATGAATATGTGTCTTTCTTGTTATTTTCGGTGGGGTGGTGGATCAATGGTGTGTTCTAGTTATTTTAATCTTTCTTTAAACAAATTTTCACGTATTGTCTTTCTTTTCACGCTTGCTACCTTAGTTTGTTAATTGAAAATCCGAGATCATAATCATCAACTTTATAAAAGAAATCGAAGGAAAAAAAAACTCTTTTCGTACAAGTCCTGCGGATACGATCCGGTTTCACCACTATAGCCGCGAGCCTTCGCACTTGGAGTGACATCGGTTTTATTTTATTACTTGTTATCTTTTACTTTGCATAAAACCGCGAACACAGTACAACCAAAGATCTTTGGAGGCAATTGGGTAATAAGATGAGAGCGAGGAGTGTGTGGTCGAGGTTTGGAGAGAGTTTTGAAACCTAACACTCTGTGGGAAGTCTGTTGATTAAATATGTTGCAATCAATATAGCTTCACCCCACATGTATTTAGGAACATGTGTAGTGAACATGATTGATCTGGCCATTTCAGCAGATGCTGTTCTTTCTTTCAAAGAACCCCATTCTGTTGAGGTGTTTCCACACAACTACTGATATGAACAATTCCTCTGTTAGTCAAGAAGTTACTGAGGTTAGACTCATAGTATTCCAGAGCATTATCAGTCTTTAAAATCTTGATCTTAGTATCAAATTGGGTGGAGACCATGTGATAAAATTCTTGGAAGATAGGTCCAACTTGATTTGTCTTTCATTAAGAACAACCAAGTGTTTCTGTATGATCATCAATGAAGGTTACAAACCACCTTTTTCTGTTATACTTTTCACTCTTGAGGGTCCCCATACATCACTATGAATTAGGGTGAAAGGGGAAGAGGGCAAGTGAGGTAACTTAGCATACACAGATTTGGTGAGTTTAGCAAATTGACAAATATCACATTGAAGATCATTAAGATTACATCCTTTAAACAATTCAGGAATTAAAGACTTTAAATAACCAAAACTTGGATGTCCTAGTCTATAATGCCATAACATGATATTGTCAAGTTTTTGAGTGCAGTGCTCTTGAGGTGATTCTGTCTTCGATCTTACTCTTGGCGAGGTTGATCACAAACAATCCTCGAAAGAGGTTTAGCTTGCCCAATCACTTCTCGAGAAGAAAGATCTGGAATGTGCACTGATTCTTATTAAAAACAACAGTCCAATTCGGATCTTTAGTGAGTTTACTGACAGATATAAGGTTACAGTCTAACTTTGGAACAAACAGGACATTCTGTAGATATATCCGATTAGTAAGTTTAACCTTCCCAACACCTTTTGCATAAGAAACAGAACCATCAAATAGCCTTAATTCAGAATTTGGTTGCATGGCATATATTGGGTAATAAGGTTTTTATTACCAGAGTCATATGGGAAGACGCCCTAATCAACAATCCAAGTCTCATTACTAAGAGGTGAGTAAAATATACCTGCTTTTAGCATGAGTGGCCATTTCAAGTGGGGAGCTACCTTCCTCGATCTTTGAGCAATAAAGGCTTTAAATGCGACAAACTCGAGCATTCACTTCATCATCATTCTCCTCTTCACCGACAAGTTTGCCTTGACTTTCCTGGTTGGTTTTGAGGTTTTAGAGGGTTAGGTTTGCCATGTAGCTTCCAACAATTGTCCTTGGTGTGATTTGTGCGTTTGCGGTGATCACGAGCAATGTGTTTCCGGCTTTCTCGATGAGGCTTCCTGTAAGTCTCATTAACCTTCAAAGCAGGCGCACCTTGATGGGTTGTCGGCGAGGGAAGTTCAAAGACATCACTTTCCTCCTGCTTTCCTCATGTTTGACCTCAGCAAACATGGATTTGAGATTTGGAAGAGGTTTAGTAGCAAGAATTCTACCTCTGACATCATCAAGAGTAGGATTCAATCCGAGTGGGGAATTTGAATACTCTCTTTTTCTCGATAATGTCTTTAAAGAGTGCAGCATCTTTAACATCATTCCAGGGGTGAGTTTCCAACATATCTAGGTGTTGCCATGCCTTAGATAGTTGATTAAAGTATTGAGTTACAGACATATCCCCTTGTCTGCAATTTTGAATCTGAGCTTCGAGTTCATAGACTTCAGATGTATTGTCCTTTTTTGAGTAAAGGTCTCTGGCATTGTCCCAGATTTCCTTAGCAGTGTCATACATCATGAAGTTCTCACTGATCTCTTTTGTCATAGACCGCGCGTGAGGATGGTCATGACTTGGTTATTTTCTCATGTCCCATGCTTCAAACTTGGGGTCGGGCCAAAGAGGCGGTGTTTGGAACCAGACAGATATCCCATCTTGCCCTGGCCGGAGATATACATTTTCATAGACCTTGACCATAGCAAGTAATTGTTACCATCAAGTTTATGATTTGTAAAAGAAGAGTGTTCAGTTATCCCAGTCTGCTGAGGCAGCTGTGAGTCTACTGAAGAAGATGAAACTTCAGATAATGTTGACATTTTTCTGAAAAAGAACTGAGTTTTGCAGCGGATTTTAGAACTCAGTAAGTCTCTCGATACCATGAAGAGAGTTTGAGAATGTGATAAACACAAGAGTAAACTTCAACTTATCTTTTATTCATTGATAATGAAGGAGTATAAATAGATACAATTTGGAGAGAGACTAGCTAGCTAGCTAGGCGCCCACTTGTATGTAGATGTGGGCGGCACAAAAGCAAAAAGTAAAAGTACAATCTATGTCTATGTCTATGACATAAAGTAAACTAGAGTTTGACATATTAATTGTTTATATGTATCACAATTAATATGTCTTTTACAAATAAATAAAGTGTACAAATAAAGTTATGCACGACGACATAGTGCTGTGATCATGAGGATCGCCAGCGATGCCGATCACCATTCCTTCCATTTATGGAAGTAGATGAAACGAGCCTCCTTATTTGTTAATCCTAGAAACGATCGATCGCGCGAGTTCATATCACACCGATTGATCACCAAAGTGAGTTGTATGAATTAATTGATCACTAGGGGGTTAATGGTAAATAAGGATAAGAGGTTCTAAAAGGGTTAACGGTAACTTCCCGATTTAGAATGAATGATCTATGGAGGATTAATCCATATGTAATGATTATATCAATGGGCGCTTATTATTCTCGTGAGGAGATAAATATAATCTCATAATCGGAGGAGTGCGATCACGGATTATGGTGGCATATTCCTCGTGATTGATTTATCGAATATAATTATTCTGTTCGTAAGATAATTATTTATTTGATTTATCGGAGCCACGATTATTAGTCCATGGTCCCCCGACGTGCTCCCTAATATATAAGCATAGCTATTCTCGGACGTCGAATCCTAATAATATTAATTTAGTTCTTGTTGGACTTTATTAAAACGATATGTGAATTAATTGTTTAGTGAACTATTAAATTAGTTGGGCTAAATAATTAAATATGTGGAAAAGACATTTTCCATAATCTTGGCCCAATTATTGTGTGATGGAAAATTAATATTGACTAGGTCAATATATGAAATTTTCAGCCCCATGTCCTTATTTTTGGAACAAGAAATTATTTTCTTGTGATTAATAAGACATGTCTTAAAATATTTATTGGATAAATATTTATGGTAAATAATAAAGATAAAAATATTCTTGATTTGTTCTAGAATATTTTGAGATTATCTTTTATTTAATAGGATGATTATAATTGATTTTGTATTAATTATAAAATCCTTGGAGGACAAGGATTACTCTCATATATAAAGAGAGTTCTCCTGCCTTACACACACACTAAAATTCGAGTTCCACCTCTTAGAGAGGAGGAAGAAATTTTCGCCAAGGGGAGTTAAGGGGAGAATCTTGGAGATTTTCCGGTAGCATATCGGAAGGATTCGAGACGATAATTTCCTTCCACCGGGAGTTGCTTGGATCACACGTACGGAAGATCGTGGTGCTCTTCACACCAACCTTCATCCTATCCATTGCGGTTCTTCAACTTGGATTTTGAGATCCAAGAGGTATGTTCTAAACCCCTTGTAGAAGTAGATCTAGTTATTTTATTACGTGTATTTTATAGATCTAGATCCATAAATCGTTTCAGCTGCGGATGATATTACTAACAGTGGTATCAGTCGCCATGGTGATCTATATTTATACGTATAAAATATTAGATCTAGGAGTGGAAAACATGTAGCTTTTATTGTCCAATTTTTTTAATTTGGTCAATGCATGTTTATATATATTTTTATGTTGTTGCGATTGTTGTGGTTGAAGAGATGGATTGGGGTTGGCATTGTTTACCGATTAGATACATTGTACACTCATATGAATGATGAAAATTCGTTCATATGAGTATAGAAATTATGTAATTTATCTTTATTGCAAGTTTAATTTCCAGCAAATAGATCTAGTTAGTAGCTGTTTAGTATTTTTGTTTTCCCGTTGATCGAACCGTTGAAACGAAGATCCCTCCGGTCAGAATGAAGATTAGAAGATGATGATCGACTCCACAAATTTTGGCGTCGATCAGAGTCCGTTTCGATATCCGTTTGATGCTCCGAAGAGGCTGCTGTAACAGAAAAACGCAGGATTCACAGATACACTACCTGTGACTTCCTCGATATTCTGGGAGAGTTTGGACCGTTGAAACGCAAATCCGACCGTTCAGATTGATCAGCTTGGAGTTTTGGACGTACCATAAAATTTCAGGTCGATCGATTCATCTCGATTCCCGATCTGCCTCAGGAAGTCCTTGATGCAGTGCAGTCAAAGTCAGATTCAGCAGCTAGTTTGGCGGTTTACTGGAGAAAATTGGTAAGTCAAAGCACCGATCCAACCGTCCATATTGAAGTTCAAGGAGTGAAGATAAGATCTGGAAAGTTTCGTCCCGATCCGAGTTCGTTTAGTATGCCGATCGTCAAAGAGTTCGAACAGCTGCAGATTTAGTTAGAAAGTAGTAAACCCTAGTTAGGGTTTTGGTTTTTATTTTCTAATAGATTAGATACGGGGGTGCCAACGATCTATCTCGGTGTTTAAATTTTCCGCAATTTATTTTTTATGTGTTCGATCATAAAATAGATATAAAAAACGGAATTGCCATGACATGCATCATATCATAAATCCACTCCATGCATACATGTAGAATTTTAATTTTGGTAATTAAAATAGGCATGTATACAAACTCGTGTAATTAGTTGAAATTTAATTAATACGTGGTAATTAATAAATTTAGTAACTAATTAATGATCCGAGGACGGGTTATGAAATCGTTAGGCCTTTCGGTGTGTGTTCTCGGTGAACCGCCTTAAAGCCCGAACGAGATCACGTTCTTCAATTCGTAGTGTCTACGAGATTGAATGATGGTAAAAGAACAATAAAACTTGGATTAAAAAAAAAAAAAAAAAAAACGGTTCGCCTATAGGTTGGGTGGTCAACTGAGCTTGGCTCGACCGACTTAACCCTCCTAGTGTGATGTATGCACGGGGGTCCGGCAAGACTAAGCCAAACCGAGAGCGGAGGGGTGATTCCTTCTAATCTCAATAGGGCTCTCTTGACCCGACTTCGTCCGGGATCACACATATGTTCCAACGAATAGGACGGGTAGGCTTGCCTACGTTACCGACACCATTCGAATCCTTGATTTGATGTGCTTTTATGTTAACATCAAAAGACGTGGTTAGTTAACCCACCACCACTTCCAAAATATTGAGTGGGAGCGGGGGCGACAAACAACCCCACGGCCTCTACTATAGATGCAAGTAAGTGAGAGAAGGGTGACGCCTCGCGGCGCTTTGATTTCGTCCCCTACGGATGGTGTTCACCCCTATCAACATTCATGGCTTGGTCTCCGAAAGGATAGGATTTACGGGTACTCGTCGGGTCACCGACCTATCCTACGACGGCACACTCGGGCGTACCTAGAGATCCGATATAGTAGGTCACACTCATCAAGGGTATTTTTTGATAAATACCTAGGCTAAAAAAGGAAGGTAGTCAATGAATAAAGGGATGTTAGATTCTCGTGGGATATCTGATTCTCACAAGTTATTCATTGATTTAACCGTTGATCTCTTTGACCTACCCTACGGCGGCACTGAGATGCAAGGTTAAAACCTTGGAATGGTAGAGTAGACTTATTTTTTTTTGTTTACAATTCCTAAAATTTAATATAGTAGTGTTAAACTTGAATTAATTTTTGTCATTTTATTTACAGCATTATCCCTTACTAAATTGCTTACAATTGACTAGTATTGACTTCGTTAAAAAGTGGAAAGTAACTAGGACGTTGAACTAGTTAATCGATAATGCAATTATTTTTCGGAAGAGATATTTTCTCTTAAGCCTTTTAAAAACCAGAGTGACATATATGTATGTCACTAGTGTCATTCGTGTCAAACGAGAGACAAACTTAGTTTGATCAAAGGTGATTACGGACTTTGAAAATTCTTCTAGTGAATTTTCAGTGTGTAGTGACTACACACGTAACCGTTCTAATTGAAAAATCGGAAAATCATAAACTGTTGCTAGTTAGACGATATTTGGAATCGATGAACTAGTGGGAGTTTTATGATTTGTATTTTTCTGAAACATTAGAATCGTGTAAGTGTTTACACGAGAGATTTTCAAATTGAAAAATTGGAAAATCATAACATAAAGCATTCTTTGGTTAGACGGTATTTGGAACCGATAAACTAGTGGGAGCTTTAATCTTATGATTTGTTATTTTTACGGTATATTAGAAAATCCGAGAAGTCCCGACGAGTAACACTCAAAATAGACATCCCACGGTTCAAGAGTAGTGTCTACTCAAACGAACCGCCCGGTTCAAGACTCAAGTTTCCATTTACGGAAAGTCAAGAATGGGAAAGTATGTTTAAAAGTGTTAGTCATCTAAAAGCGAGTTGATTTTAAGGCAAAACCGAAAATTAATAAATCGAAAATCATAGGATAAGGATAGTGATTTCGATCACCAACCTATGAATCCTTGGCGATTTTCTTGAGCTAAGTTCTTTGGAAGAACAAGCGCAAAGAAGCATTTAACGATTAAAAGAGTAAACAACGGGCGCTTAATTTTAGCTAGAATAGTGGGAGTGATATAAGGAAATGAATCTCGGATTCAATCCTTGGATATCGCGGAAAATTTATTTTCGGTTTAAGATTCGTTGGAGCGAATGGATTTACCTTCTATTCGATAATTTGTTTGTCGATATAGGAAGTGAAAATACCATTTGTAAATGAATCCAAGACTCGGACTTTTGTTTGATAAAGTCAAAACCACTTACAATCTATGAAATATGTATATCTTAAGAACTATTAAAAGCAATTGGTTTCTATATTTAGATAAACGCTTCTTCATATTCCATAGTTAGTGCATAGTCCCTAAAAGACAAGACTTGAAGACGGCTCGGGGTGATTCCTTTCTCCTATCTGTTAGATTGTCTTAAAGGTTCAATGACTAAGTTTCCTTTCAATTTGGAAAGGATAATGGTTATAAAGAAGTAACATTGCTTGTTCATGGCGACCTTCGTCCGATGAAAGAAACAAGCTAGTAGGAGCTTCTGAGTAGTGACTTCTTGTCTGATTACTATTCAAAAACTCCGGCAAGTTTATCCAAAATATTTTGAGGTTTTCTCTGTTTTCAACAGAGATGGAGTATTCAATACTCATAAATGGGCCATCACATAGTCCAGGGGATCGATGCTCGGTCTACCTCATAGTGAATCGCTTTCACTAAGGAAGAAACAATTGAATTGCCTTTACATAGTTGTAGATGTGCCACAATACACTGCTTAACTCAATAAAGATATTGGAAGTGAAATAACGGTTTACATTGAAGTGTAGAACCGAGAAGTCTACCTAGAATGTGCTTTCGAATTAACGGATAATGAGTGGATTCGGTTCACCCAAATTCCGTCAATATAAGCATTTAGCACATGATGCTTGATGGTTTGGTACTGAATTTCACATACACGTTCGATCGATAAACAATCGTTATATATCTTGTAGCATTGAGAAAAAGGTTCGTTATCGATTCTTGACATCGGGAAGGGACGAGTTATCTTTGTTGCATCCTTTCGATAGAGTCTATGAACAACAAACCTTGAACCTTGAGTACGGTTACTCAAGGTAGTTACTTACGATTAGATCAAACCACATCCAACATTGGTTGTTGGTGATGACACTAAATACTACTTGAACTAAATCGAAATTTCGATCCACCAAGAAAATAGTGGGAGTATGGTTTATCCATTACCCATTATGGGTTCCGAGGCCTTGATGGCCTACTGAGGATCGATTGATGACCTATGGCTCTTTTGTGAGTCAGATAGATTCTCGATAATAGAGGTTGGTTTATAAGCCATAACCACAGTGAATGGAGTTTGGTACTCAGAGAGAAGTCGTTTCATACTTTTGTAGAACCACCGAGTGTCTCAGCCCAGTGGGAGTAATTGGATCTACATGGAAGAGAGTAGAATGAATACGAAAGTTTATCTTTCAGAGCAAAGCTTGAGTGGTCTAGGGGTAATTCCCTAAGAAGTAGAGAGTTAATCGGACGATGGACTCTCTTACCACTTAGTATTGCATGATTTCGTTCGAAGCGAAAATATGGGTGATTCCACTGAGACTTTCATGCCGAACAAACGGAATCTGGATTCATTCGAACGAAGGGTCTTCGCTTAGAACCTATGATGGGTGACTTATCCAGGCTTATGTCCTTTGTGGATAAGAAGCAAACCTCTTGGTCATTAGAAGTCACATGTTTCTAAAACATGTGGATTTGACCAGAATATTGATAAATCTTTTGTAGACTGGATATCAATTTTAGTACAGTAGTGAATATATAAATATATATTAGTGTTTGTGAAGGATAACACTTGCATCGATTGGAATCAACATGGGTGTGTTATCCAAGTCGAAATCGACAATGCCACAATTCTCTGCAACGGAGATTTGGACAACATTCTTAAGAGTTTGACTCGGTCGAATTCATTAGAATCGATCCACCGGTTTCCCATCCATCTTATTGGTTAAGATGATGCATCCGTGTATGCAACATTCAACGAGGAAGTTCTACCCTATGCCTCAGAATGACTCTCTTAATCTTCGGATCAAGAGAAATGGGATAGATTCTCTTTCTAGTAAGAGATGGTCGAGGTTATTGAGCGTCAATTTTGACCGAATCTTAGATTCGGCGGTTAACGAAAGCAAGTTTAGTATGTCCTTTAGTATCTTGAGAGAACGAGGAATAATATGCGGGCATATTCAAATGTGAACTTGGATATGTGAGAATACAGTTACGACTTTGTGTCGATTAAGGATGATCGTTAAGTCGATCTCGGTCTCGATGTTTACTCTTGTGTTGAAGCTATTGCCTGGAGGAATCCAAAGAACGCCAACTCGACTTTAACTAGTTGGGTGATTAGCGGCTTTTAGTAGCTAGCTAGAGGCGATATAGCCTCGGGATTTCCTTTTCGATTAGGGAGTGATTCCAGTTTGGAAAGCCGATACCACATCATTGTGCAAACGATGCGGGTAGCTTATAAGGATTTCGAAATCACTTGAGTTCAAGAGCATATTGGGAAAGTACCACATGATTAGATGGACCGGCGACGCTTTGATTCTACGGATCGCCTCGAGCCGACAACTGACCGATCATTAAGACCCATGACATTCGGATATAGGTGCTCCCGAGTCAACGACCTATCCTACGACGGCATACTCGGAGTGTACTTTGGAATCAAAATGGTTATGATAAGTTTTGTGGGTACTAAAATACGGGATGAGTCTCCATTGCTTTAGAGCAAGTGGGAGATTTAGTTTCTTTGTAGTTTTAAATAATAGGGTGTGCTCTAAAACAATTAATCACATGCTTTCGTGCAAGTGGGAGATTGTTAGGTGTAATGCCCGAAAGACAATTTTTGTAATTGTTTTATTTAATAAATGAAATGATGTTATTATTCATATTTATTATTCTCATATTCACCGATGTGACAATGGTATTTACACTACTGAAAACCCCCTAAGTATATCGTTTATGTAATCACTTAACTCGATGTATGGTATATACACGGGAGGATTGAGTTAGTGAAGATGTACTTAAAATACAATTAGCCCGTAGTGAAGTTAATCGAGAGTATCGGGTCTCTCCTTTAACGTGCTACTAATGCGCCTGCAACGCAATAGGTGTGTGATTGTCTTATCCGGACTTTCGGTTAAGAGAACCTAATGGGGCATTTATATATGATAGATATATCATATAGTAATTTGGACCGATTTGATTAGAGTTCACGATATAATTCCGTAATCGAGAAGTCTTATCGAATCAATGGATGATCATATTTATGGATATATCTTAATCTGAGGTGATCACGATCAACCGCTTGAATCGATATGAAGTTTGACTTGACGGTTAAGGATTACACCGAGTCTGTGGTCCGAATTACCCCATCTTGGCATTGTCTTGGATTGAGTGAGTAGTCCGTGTTATCACGGATACGAAATCCATTCCTTCCATTTATGGAAGTAGATGAGACGATTCCACTTATTTGTTAATCCTAGAAACCGATCGATCGCGAGTTCATATCACACCGATTGATCACCAAAGAGTTGTATGAATTAATTGATCACTAGGGGTTAATGGTAAATAAGGATAAGAGGTTCTAAAAGGGTTAACGGTAACTTCCCGATTTAGAATGAACAAATCTATGGAGGATTAATCCATATGTAATGATTATATCAATGGGCGCTTATTATTCTCGTGAGGAGATAAATATAATCTCATAATCGGAGGAGTGCGATCACGGGATTATGGTGGCATATTCTGTGATTGATTTATCGAATATAATTATTCTGTTAAGTAAGATAATTATTTATTTGATTTATCGGAGCCGCTGATTATTAGTCCATGGTCCCCGACGCTTGCCTCAATATAAAGCATAGCTATTCTCGGACGTCGAATCCTAATAATATTAATTTAGTTCTTATTGGACTTTATTAAAACGATATGTGAATTAATTGTTTAGTGAACTATTAAATTAGTTGGGCTAAATAATTAAATATGTGGAAAAGACATTTTCCATAATCTTGCCCAATTATTGTGTGATGGAAAAATTAATATTGACTAGGTCAATATATGAAATTTTAAGCCCCATGTCCTTATTTTTGGAACAAGAAATTATATTCTTGTGATTAATAAGACATGTCTTAAAATATTTATTGGATAAATATTTATGGTAAATAATAAAGATAAAAATATTCTTGATTTGTTCTAGAATATTTTGAGATTATCTTTATTTAATAGGATGATTATAATTGATTTTGTATTAATTATAAAATCCTTGGAGACAAGGATTACTTCTCCTATATAAAGAGAGTTCTCCTGCCCTTACACACACACTAAAATTCGAGTTCCACCTCTTAGAGAGGAGGAAGAAATTTTCGCCAAGGGAGTTAAGGGAGAATCTTGGAGATTTTCCGGGTAGCATATCGGAAGGATTCGAGGCGAGAATTTCCTTCCACCGGGAGTTGCTTGGATCACACGTCACGGAAGATCGTGGTGCTCTTCACACCAACCTTCATCCTATCCATTGCGGTTCTTCAACTTGGATTTTGAGATCCAAGAGGTATGTTCTACAACCCTTGCTGTAAGTAGATCTAGTTATTTTATTACGTGTATTTTATAGATCTAGATCCATAAATCGTTTCATTGCGGATGATATTACTAACACATAACACATTAATCATTAATCCCTCCGGTTTTTTAAATATCATTCTTTCATAATTTGCTTTATTTTTAGGGTTCTATTTAGGCTTTCATTTACTACTTGCATCACATTAATAAATATTTTTGGGTGAAAAAAAGCGTCATTCACATCGGTGTTCGTTGTGGCACACCAACGTCGATGTCACCGACGTTGTTATGCCACTAGGAACACCGGTGAAAAGTCATGGGTGACGTTCTAAGATTTAACACTTTTTATATAGGAGCGTCGATCACACTGGTGTTCTTGTGGAATACCAACGCCATCGCGGTCGACGTTGGTGTTCCACAAGAAAACACCAGATGTGGTATCGACGCTCCCTATATAAAAATCATGTGGTGCCAAAGTAATTTTTGTGGTACAAGTAGTAAGTGGAGTGCAAGTAGTAAATAATAGTGCAAAATAGAACCCCTATTTTTATTTATGTGTCATTCTACAATTCCAGTGCAGTATTTATTATTTTTTCCACAATCCTTCATTTTAATAACTCAAATTTTGATACAATTTTTAATTAACAAGGGATGAAGTGTAATTTTGTTATTTTACATCACATTTTAGACATATTAATTAATTTTTCAATCTGTGTGATTTTTCTTCTCCCTCCGACACTTAAAAAAGGGGTTATATTGGCACCTCATATTTAATACTGACACCCTATTACTCGCGGCACCACAAAAAATTACTTCGACACCACGATTTTTTTTAATAAACGCAACGTCAGTGGTTTTCAATAGCAACAACAGTGCCACTGACGTTGCTGTTTAAAAACGAAAGTCAATGGCACCGACTTTACGTTATTAAAGTGTCACAACTTAGAAATCTCCACTCCACTAATGTTGATATCGAAAAAGAAACTGACGTTCCTAGATTGTTTCCGAAACTAAAAACAAAAATATATGTATAATGTCGGAAGTTGAAAAGAAATCCTCCTATACTAATAAGAAGGAAAAAGTTGTCTTTGTGTGACAAGTGTCGCACAAAGATTGGTCCTTTTTTTTTTCCCCCTCCCCCACGTTTTAATATATTCCCCCCCCCCCAACCATTTTACTGTTCATCGATTTTAATTTTATTTTTTCAAATTTTTTCCCGGACTAAATTTAAATCATTTATATTGTGTTATACTTAAAATATGTAGAGTGATATTTTAGTTGAAATGTATTTTATACTTAAATACTATTTACTATATTATGTGTGTCAGATTGTATGATGTCACATAATCATTTTCTAATATGATTGCACATCTACTGGGCTATAGCATATTCACACACACTATTTTCTATTCTGCTCGCATTTGAGAAAAATACATAGATTAAAAAAATGATTTATTGTGTTGACTTTCCATATAAAGTTCAAAAAAAATCTTGAAAAGTGTAGCGGTGTATTGAATATAAAAAATTAATTGATTGAATGAGCCTACGAAATTGAAAAGTAATATTTAAAAGCGGAAATAGTATTAAAATATGTATTAGAAATGTAACTACGACATATTAAAAAAAAAAGATTTTGGCAACTGCGACATATAAATAAGAATGGATGGAGTAATAAAATATTAATGTTTTAGTGTGAATAAAGCACCAATTTTTACCGTCATACTGGTAAATGTATTTTATTGATGAGTGTTAAATATAGTTTGGAACTTTTGTTTTTTGTATCAAGTGTTTATATAAGTAAATCGAAAACATTTGTCTAATTGTCAAATCGTTAAATAATTGACATCATAATTTGTTGTATAATATCAATCTGGCTAAATTTAAATCATTTATATTGTGTTGTCTTAAAATGTGTGAGTGATATTTTAGTTAAAATGTATTTTATATTTAATAGTTTTTAACATTAAGGTAAGCATCTAAGCGTGGGAAGACTCAGAAATGCGTTCTTGGAGTACCATTTTTACTAGTAATCAAAATAAGAATACAAAAAAGAAAAAAAGGTATGTCAATAAAACCCACCTGAAAAAAAGGGGTATATTTTTCTTAATATACGTGAAAATAAAGAGAAAATGGATTTTTTTTTTTTTTTTTTTTTTTTTTTTTTTTTTTTTTTTTAAATGTGTGGGACAGAGTAGTATTGATCATTTATTCATTTTTTAAAGGAAGCTTTGCAAGTTTGAGATGAGAGTTCCGTAGAAGGGTACAACGAAATCCTATTTCGCTGTAAACCGGATTTTGGCTATAAATGAAAATTGTCGACGAAGATAACCTTCAAATTTCTCCCATTGTTCTATACTAGATAGATAGGATCCTAGATGAAGAGTGGCAGCAACACCGGAAAGGTTATGGAAGACAGAGGTCGGACTCTGCCGGTTGACCCGAATCTTCCTCGATACCTTTGTCAAAACTGCCGTAATTCCCTATGTTTCGTCGGCGTCGAATCTTACGCCGACAAGTACACCGCCGAAGCATCACGCTCCGGTATGCTTCCTAACCTTTTTATTTTTTTATGGCTGTGAATTTGAAATAGATTTCGTAATATACAAACTAGTTCGTTTTTCAGTGGAGTCAGTTTTTACTTGTATTTTTTTTGAAGCTTTATTTATGGGGTTAAGCTGCATTTACATTTACTGCCTATCTTTTAGTGTTTAGGAATTGAAGATAAATTACTAGGCGAAGTCTACATGATTGAGATTCACGGATGCACATCTCATAAATTGTGTGTATTTGATGAGATAGGATAGGATTGGAGACTTTGTGGTGAAATTAAAACATGGATGATTGTTCAGGACATTGACTTTCTAGTGGTTGATTGTTCCAGGCACGTTGCAGGGTCAAGTATCCATGCATGGAACAAGTAGTGTCTTGGCTTCAACACGCATGGACAATTCCTTTGTTGTGCTGGCTAAACAAAAGAATACAACTTCCGGGGCACCTCCTCGTCCTCGTCCTGGAGGTGCCCAACCTGAGATTAGTCAGTCTTCTAAAGCAATGGAAGAATCGTTTGTTGTTTTGCCTCCACCAGCTGCTTCAGTTTACAAATCAGAGTCTGGCTCTGATGGACCTGCGGCTCCTTTGCCTTTACCTGGTGGATTAACTGATGCTCCTATCCACCAGAATTCATCTGACTTCCATTCTACTATAACTGTCTTAAATCGTGCTTTTGACATTGCTACGACCCAAACACAGGTAAAACATTGACCATACGCAGTTCTGTTTTAATTTTGAAAATCTCATGATATGGTTTTTGGCACTCATGATCTCTAGGTGGAGTTGCCTTTATGTCTCGAGTGCATGCGACTGCTATCTGATAAACTTGATAAGGAGGTTGAAGATGTAAATAGGGACATACAAGCGTATGAAGGCTGCCTTGAGCAATTGGAGGGTGAATCAAAAAACATTCTTAGCCAGACTGAATTTCTTAAAGAGAAACTCAAGGTGTGCGCATCAACGAGATCTTTAGTGCGTACTGTAGAAGGATAAAGTTTGCCAATGCATTCGATTTTTACTTTTTTTTTTCCCCATTTAGTCTCTCAGTTATGATTCCAGAACTGGATTCATAATTGGGATGCTTGCGATCAACAGCCTCATCATTGTATTATCAAAGCGACTTTTAATCTATTTATTAGATAATGTTTGCGACTATTCCATTACACTTTTCTTTTCTACAATATAATACGAAAAAAGTGCCTTCTGGTGTTTAATTCTCATGGGAATATTTGTATTCTGTCTAAGATAGAAGAAGAAGAACGAAAACTTCAAGCAGCCATTGCAGAAACTGAAAAGCAATATGCAGATGTTACTGCTCAATTGAAGGAATTAGAATTAAAATCTGGTCGTTTCAAGGATTTAGAAGAACGGTAAGCAATTCATTCTTGATTCTTTCCTTGCTCTAAGAGAGCTGTGATTTATTTTATTTGTACAGATGGTTTACTTAATTCTACATAGGTCTGCTTTCTTTCACCATGCTAGTCTCGGGGGTTTGTGCCTAATCATTTCGTCTCTTTCCTGTTTACAGCTATTGGCATGAGTTCAATAATTTTCAGTTCCAATTAATCTCACACCAGGTTTGATTTTTTTCGGGTTATTCTACCTCTTCCCCTGAAGTACTGGGCAGACACAAGTATCCATTTTAAAATTTACATGAGCACCACACATAAAATCTTAACTTTTTTTAAGTCTAAGTTCCTATCACGTCTGCATCCGTGCTTAACGCTTGTTGGATTTGGAACAGGAGGAAAGGGATGCTGTCCTTGCAAAAATTGACGTTTCTCAAGCTCATATAGATTTGTTGAAGCGAACTAATGTGCTAAATGATGCCTTCCCTATCACTAACGACGGAGACTTTGGAACCATCAACAACTTTCGGTTAGGTCGGCTTCCGAAAATTCCGGTAAACTATAGTAAAGTAACGTGCTTTTAAGTTTTCTATGGAAATCAATGGGGAAAAAGGAAGAAATATAGGAAGGGACATGCAATGTCATTGTATCTTCCATTTAATGATGTCATATTAAATCGGTCATATTTGTTATTGCTCTGCATCGGTGTATATGAAGATCTTTTCAAACATATTTATGCTAATAGGCATTTGATACCCGCCGTAGATGTAGTAGCCTACAAGAAGGTATTTTCCAACATAGCCATGTTCATAGGCATTTTATGCCGCACTGGATGTGGTAGTCTCTTTGGCTCATTTATATTTGTATGTATTGCTTCTCATGCTACTGCTTTATTGCATGAAATGACTTAAAATACTAATATTATGATTAGGTTGAGTGGGATGAGATTAATGCTGCTTGGGGCCAGGCTTGCCTTCTTCTTCATACAATGGCCAAATATTTCCATCCCAAGTTTCGGTACTGTCCTAATTTTGCAGTAAATCAGTCATTCAGTTTTGGCTGGCTTATGCATTGAAAAAAATAGTGTCTACAGTGTTGTGATTCCTTTATATTTTGGTTTCCAGATCTAAGATAAAAATACTGCCTATGGGAAGTTATCCACGTATTGTTGACGCAAGCAACAATGTTTATGAACTGTAAGTAGCATGTTTCCTCGTGGAATATTTATGCGCTTTTTTGAGTGAGCAAATGATTTACATCCTTTTGGTTGTGGCTTTCTAAGAGAAATCCAAATGGGTCATTAATTGCTTTAATGGAAGAGGGAATTCTACGTAACTGAACCCCCTACGTACGAATAGTCATTTAGATATCATCTTTTTCTTAGTCCATCTGTTCTGTCTTATACATATATTGAAGCATTTGATTCTAACGTTCCTCCTCAGGTTTGGCCCTGTTAATCTTTTCTGGAGCACCCGCTATGATAAGGCGATGTTATTATTTTTGACATACCTCAAGGAGTTTGCTGAGTTTGCAAGTGCAACAGATAAAGAGAACAGCACCTCTCCTGATAAATGTTTTAAGTTGCCTTACAAGTAAGCTTTCTTCCTTACTTTTTTTAAGCAATTTTTTTTTATTTGATAAATTTTATGGTACAACCGTTGTATCAATAGTTGTAACAAATAGACAAGTGTTATGCATTTAAATTTGCCTTCCTGCTATGTGGGCAGAAAGTAAAATTGTTACTTTTTGGTTGCAGAATTGAAAATGACAAGGTGGAGAATTATTCAATAACACAGAGCTTTAATAAACAAGAAAATTGGACAAAAGCACTCAAGTACACACTCTGCAACTTAAAGTGGGTTCTTTACTGGTTTATAGGAAAAACAAACTTTCGACCGCTGCCACCACCACCACCACCAACAACAACAACAACAACAACAACAACGGCGGTCTCTTCTGATGAGGGTACAAGCTCATTTATACATTAAAGGTCCCCACTTATGACAAATTCTGAGTTTTGCATTGCCTTAAACTTGTAAATACAAAAATACCAAAAAATAAATAAAAAATGGTATAATTCAGGCGTGTATATAGCATAACATTTGTGTGACTGCAGTTTTATTATGTGTTAAAACGGAATTATATTTTGGGACGGAGGTAGTAGTTTTCAGAGTGGAAAAACTAATAGAAATGCTTTTGTTTACATGATGGCGTCCAAAAAACCTTCCCATTTTGTCAGTTTGGAAATCCCTATACTTCTTTTCATTCCTTTTCTTCTTCAGTTGTGCGTACGTATTCCACTTCCGTTTTATTTTTGCCTTTGTACATTCCAAATCGGTCACGCATAGTCCTCGAATGTTCACAAAACCAGTACTTCAATTGAACGAAATTTTCGATAGTACCTTAGAAAAATGTAATTTGAAAAATGGAACTGCATTTTATAGTATCAGACTATCAGACCAGGATTGCAATAGTGAAGCCAGGCACTTGCATTGGATGTTTCTATCTATTTCCCATTAAGTCCAGTCCATGGCCACTGGTATTGCCAGGGCTAAAAACTTGTACAAATCAAGGGGAGTATGTTGCCTGGGGTTATTTTGTACGTCTGAAAAAGTACCTAGACACGGTAGCTTGACTGAGTCTTCGATTGAAATCGCATCTCATTTTTTCACCATTTCAAGTGTCTTACGCTTTATAGGTCACGGTGTTGAAAGGCGTGTTTCTCGTCAGTTCACAGTGGCCGTCTATATATAATTGAGCCCCTCAACCCACTATAAATCGGGGGAGGATCTCCATCTAGGGGCGGCGGCACTATGTGACCATTTGGGTCACTTGACTCATATTTAAAAATAAAAAAAATTATTTCAGTGTATGTTTTATATTATTTAAAAAATTTACGTACTAATATCTACTCACTGACCCGTTAAAATTTTAAATTATTGACATTCGACCCATAATTATATATATGTTTTTTATATAATGCATTAAAAACTTGTAATACAATGTGTCGTTATCGACCCCTGATCCGTGTCACACAATTCCTGGAGCCGCCTTGGGGAGAAATTGGAAAATCATGCCCTCTTAACCTCTGACATTTATTTTCAGGTTCGACAGATTCTGACTTTTTTTTTTCAGGTTCACCGTCCAAATTTGGATGAAATCGTCGAAATATAGTCAAAACCCTCCAAATTTGGATGCATTTCGTCCTAATTAATTGAATTGACAAAATGGACGTAAACCGTCAAAATGTTGGATTCACCGTCCAAATTGGGGCGAATTCCGTCCATTTTTGGACGGTGCGTCCAACATTTGGACGGTTTACGTCGATTTTGTCCAAATATCTGAAACCATCCCAATTTGGATGAAGTGAAGCAGAAAGTGTGTGGGAAAGTAGGAATTGATGAATCAAA
Organism: Gentiana macrophylla; assembly: GCA_026214975.1. NCBI lineage: Eukaryota > Viridiplantae > Streptophyta > Magnoliopsida > Gentianales > Gentianaceae > Gentiana > Gentiana macrophylla. The sequence continues at coordinate 64,731 of JAOBSW010000826.1, read as the reverse complement.
AAATACATTGGTCATGAAACTTTTGTACGCACAATACGAGGGGCCGATTGATGTTTTGGATGATGAGACATGGCTAGGGTACATTGATGATCTGCTTAGACTAGAACCCGTCAAACTTTGTGTTAACGCTGAACCGGTTATTGCTGATGATGACTCGGAAGACAAAAACGACAACGCATTTGACTTAAATGAACAACCGATAGTTGAAGAAAATGATAGAGGGATTGAGGATTTTACACCCAAACTTTATTATAATCGGAATTCCGGTGAGCATGATGTACGTACTCCACAAGTCTCAGCCCCTCATGAAATTGTCATCCAACCGAATAGAACTTTCGGTGATCAAGTAATTGACTTGTCAAGTGAACGTGGCTACAATTGGGGATTTATTGCAAATATGATTAGTCAGCCATTGCACATACCTTACGATGAACAACTATGGCTAGAATGTGTGCATCTATGAATGAAGTTGGAACGTCTCGGCGTAATTTAGATCGACGACCCACACACCGTATAAAAAGAAACTAGTGGTAGGAGGCGTGAACCGGTGATTGAAGCGAGGGACATGTTGGGATAATTTTGGTCGACTAGTCATAATCTCCACATAGATGGAACCAACCAATTTAGCTTTATGCAAACAAATGATGCAAGCACCGATGCAAGCAGCAGCCTCAATATCGGGGGATCTTTCATGAGTTATTTGTCAGCACCTTTGCACCAGAACCGTGACACTGGTCACACATTTAGTATGGCAAGTATTAATCGCCATAGAGGTGCTCATTTTGGGTCTGGAATGGACCCGTCCCAAATTCCTTCATGTCCATGTCTTTGGGACGTTTGCACCGATAATCCAGATGTATTGTTTATTGGTAAAAAGTATAGAGACAAGGAGGATATGAAGGATAAAATGAGTTACCACGCATTGAAACATGACTACATGTGGAAACTCGTTAGGTCTGACAAGGAAAAGTTAAAATTACGATGTTATACTTGAACGATGCGAATGGAAGGTTGTCGGCGGGAAGGTTGTTGATTCGGATGTGGGCGCAAGGGACGGACAACGTTGCATGAACTTTGTGATAACCAGCGTACAATGAAACCCACACTTGTGGATTGGACCAATTGATCGACAATCATAGACAAGCCAAGCCCGGACCTATAGGTCGTTTAAGTAAGCGGATAGCCTCATAAAACTCGGGAGCGGTTTCACGACAAAAGTTTTACAGCGGAGGTCAAAAACATTCAACATAGACCTTAATTATCAAAGTGCCTATCAATGTGAATGAAAGCCTTGGAATTGATCGGCGAAACGTAAAAATGTCGTATTCTAAATTACACGCCTACTTTTACATGTTGACGGTAGAAAATTTTGGAACCATCACAGACATTGTTGAAACAACTGCACACACATTTTATGTCTTAAAAACAACATATTATCGTGTGATCAATGAAAAATTTTCTTTGTGCAAAGAAATGCTCGATGAACTTGACAAGGTATACCCCACAATCCACCCCTCTTGTACATAATGTAAATTTTGATTAATCAAATGATAAGAAAATAATGTATACGATATATTATTATAAATAGTTTGAAATTTATAACACTTACGGGATTGGCATTTGTGGTACGTATTTAGCCGTCACTGCTTTGACCACAATAGGAGGCTTCGCTGGATCAAGAATTTGTGGGAGGTTACGTAGACGAGCATCCATCTCAAACACTCTCCTCAACGAAACACCGAATGCTCTTATATAATCCTTCACATATTCCTCTCTCTTATAGTTATCCCCGATCGTAAAATCATACACTCTAAGCTTCCAAAGGAATGAACATACTTGACAAAGCCCCAGTGACCAGGATATATAGCCCAGGGCATGTACACCACTGTGTTTTCATTCCATTGCTTGACGTACTGAATCAAATGATTTGGAATAAGCTTTTTGTCAGGCGTCGTTCCCTGATCTATATGACCCTGACCGTAAAATGAGGAGAATTCGAGAGAAGCGATGGCCGTATGCGGTTCAAAGCATTCGGATATACTTCCATTTGGCGTCGTATAAGGTCCAGAACCCATCGATATCTTTGTCAGACGCAAAAAAGAAGTTAGATATAATGAAATCGGACATATGAAAATTTCAGATATATGAAAATGTAAGTCACAAGAATATACCTCTCGGTCTAACTCTTTATACTTCTCATGGAGACGTTCGAACCACGCCTTGCCTGCCCGATCTCCCACGCCTTCCATTTGCCCGCCCGTTCGAACCACGCCTTTACATCAGTATACAGTGGAGATATGAATATAAAATAATATATAAACAATTAATATATTGTCATCATATTGTCAGTGTGATACACATATATATGTAATAACTACAAGTGCATATATGTAATAAGTGTGTTTTTACCAACGTCATAAATTACTTGATGATGATGACGAGGGAGAACGGATGCCGGACGGAGCCGCGAAATGTAACTTATATTTTCAATCTAAGGGTGCCTGCACTTCCGGTGAGGATTTACCAGTCGCCGAGAGGAAAAAAGATGCTCTGTTGAGCGGACCTAATGAAATTTTCTACGAGCTACCTACCAGAGCCCCAATACAAAGCCTGGAGATTAGGCATGACACAACGGATCAGAAGGAATCGAAAACACCCTAGGGAAAGCATGCAATTCTAAGAACCTCATCAGGCCGAGGTGTACCATGGAATTCAGTTCGAAATATTCGTTTGTGTTTTCAAACGACATTAATTTGTCGTTTGTTTCAATTTTTTAAATCACATTTTTGTTACCGAAAAATTCAAGGGCATTTATACTAAAGGCATTTATACTCCCTGTGATCAGTCCTACTCATTGTCAAATTTAAATAATTAGCAATACTACTATCATAAAATCTTACATTATACTATCAAAATTTACACTAGAATATCAAATAATAAATTATAACACTATCATACATATTCTTACACTATCATAAATTAATTCTAAATGAACATTAATAAACCATAAACCCTAAACCCTAAACTATTAATTACATATTACTAATTTTCATACATATCCATTCGAATTATAAGATTCATACATATCATTTCGATTTCTAAAAACACTTCATCATACATACATATAATCATACAATATATGAATTTGAATCTAAACCCTAAACCCTATAACACCGTTGAATCCCAATCGAACAAATAACATTATATTCATGGTGACATACACCGTAAAAATCCTGTCACAATCAAATAACAAAATCTAATAGGATTAATTCAAATCAAATAACAAAATCAAATAGGATATGAATTCAAATCATATGTATGATTACCCAACAAAAATCAAATAACAAAAAGAAATAACGAAATCAAAAACTGTAAATTGGAAAAAACTGTAAAAAAAAATTAAAAACCATTAACACTCACATTAGGTGCTTCTAAACTCTGAGAAGACGAAGGATTAGCCATTGAAATCGTCCAAATTTGCTCTGCCAAATCGAAGGATTGAAATGCTCTGAAAATCGTCCAAATTCGGCTATGAAATGCTTTGAAACGGCTGTGAAATGGTTTAATGAGGAAGAAGGTTGATAAGGGTTTGAAAATGGACGTTTCTGTCCAAAATTGGATGTATCCGTCCAAATTTGGGCGGTGCGCGTCTCTTTTGGACGGAGAGACTAAGTTATACCGTCCCAATTTGGACGGTTTTAGAGCTTTGGTCAAATTGGAAGGAAACCGTCCCATAATTCGACGCACACCGTCCAAAATAGACGGTGTTAAATCCCCCAAAATGGACGGTGCATCCAAAATGTTGGACGGTTTTAAATCTATTTTTCTCTTTCAATTTATTTGGACGAAATGAATCTAAATTTGGAGGGGTTTGATTGTATATGGACGATTTCCTCCAAATTTGAACATTGAACCTGAATAAAAATATCAGAATCTGTCCAACCTATAAATAAATGTCAGAGGTTAAAAGGGCCTGATTTTCCAATTTCTCCCGCCTTGGGTACATCTTTTATGGTAATCTATCCGGTGCAATATTTTAGTGTTGCCACGTTACTAAATGACATCTCAGCCGCATCTTGTTTGTTTGGTTTTTTTTTTTTTTACTCGGTAGTTAGTAGTAAAGACTAAAGGGGTCTTTTTATTTTTAATTTTATTCTTTATGTATCAAAACCTATTATCTCAGCCGCATATATATATATATATATATTTATTTAAATTTTTTCGTTAGCGGTAAGAGTTGCTGGACCCAATTTTTTTTTTCTAAAAGGTCGTAGATTTAATTGGGTTTACATCTTATTTATGTAAAAAGGACAAGAAAATAAGACACTGATTGTAAAAGACAAAAAATAATGGATATCTAATAATGCCATTTATATTTATTTTCCTAATTCTTTTCCTGCATAATTATAGGCGTATTAATTGGTGTATTCAATGCTGTTTGTTTTGTTTTATGTTTGTTTAGATAGTGGATCCTATTTTCATGCTAATTTCTAGTCAATTTCCCTAAAAAATAATTGGCGTATTAATTTGGTTACTCCATATTTTCCTATATTCAAACCGTGTTAACAATTTCATCCAACTCTAAAAATAAAAAAATAAAAAAAATTCTTCCCCATTACAAATAACACAATGTCTATGTAGTAACACCATCATTCAAACACCGCTCAATATTATTGACATATAACAATAGTCATGTAAGAACATCAACATCATGTAATGAATACACGTAGTAATAATACATGCCCTTTTCATCATGTAGTAACACGACTATGCACACTACATACAAAGAATGTAGTTACGCATAATGTAGTATCATAATGAAAGTCCACATATGAAATAACACTTATTTCACGTTGGTTCCGTGAACACTATCCGACGTAGTAACACCACTACGCAACAACCCACAAACATTGTAACACATAATGTACACCCTAAACCATGAACATTAAACCTTAAACACAAAACCCTAAACCTGAATCCTAAACCCTGAACCTTAAACCCTAACCCTGAACCTTAAACCCTAAACCCTAAATCTGAATCCTAAACCCTAAACCCTAAACCTTAACCTTAAACCCTAAACCCTAACAACAATCCTAAACCTGAACCCTAAACCCTAAACTTGAACCCTAACCTAACGTTTAAGGTTCTGGGTTTAGGATTCAGGTTTAGGGTTCATGTTTAGGGTTAGGGTTTAGGGTTCAGGTTCAGGGTTTAGGGCTCAAGTTTAGGGTTCATGTTTAGGGTTCATGGTTTAGGGTTTAGGGTTCAGGTTTATTGTTTAGGGTTTAGGGTTCATGGTTAAGGGTTAGGTTTAGGGTTTAAGGTTCAGGTTTAGGGTTCAGGGTTCATGGTTAGGGTTTTAGGCTTTAGGGTTCAAGGTTGAGGTTTAGGGTTCATGTTTATGGATTAGGGTTCAGGTTTAGGGTTCAGGGTTCAAGTTTAAGGTTTATGGTTTGGGGTTATTTTTTAGGATTCAGGGTTTATGTTTAATGTTTTGGGTTCATGTTTAGGGTTTATGGTTCAGGGTTCAGGTTTAGGGTTCATGTTTAGGGTTCAAGGTTCAGGTTTAAGGTTTAGGGTTCAGGTTTATGGGTTCAAGGTTCAGGGTTTAGAGTTTAAGGTCTAAGTTTAGGGTTTTAGGGTTCAGGGTTCAGAGTTTAGAGTGTACATTATGTGTTCCTACGTTTGAGGGTGTTTGCATCGTGGTATTATTACGTCTAGGTGTGTTAAAGAAACCAGTGTGAAATACGTGTTACTTCATTTGTGGACAGGTTGTACCCCAGAAAAATATGTAGTAATACCTGTGAAACATGTTGTACCATCAAAAATATATTGTAGTAACAACTAATAAATTAGGTGTAGTTTCAGAAGAAAAAAAATGTGTAGAAACAAATTCAAAGACTGTAGTCACAACAAAAAAACATGTAGTAACAGACAATAGATTAGATTTGTATTAGACAGTCTACAATACACGTAGTTACACCCGAAAAATTGATATATTAATAAGTAGTAAATTAATATACATGTGTGTTAGTGCATGAGTTACTACATATGAAGTACAAACTTATAGGTTTAAATTTAACGTAGGAAAATATGTAGTTAACGTAGAAAAATAGGTAGTACAACTTCTTTGGGTTACTGTGTAATCGTACGAACTTATATCAGTACTTTCTGACTACATCCTTCTTACGAACGCATATTTGGGTTACTGTGTAATCGTACTTACACCACATTATATGTCAGCAAGACTGATCGGTGTTTGAATGATGGGGTTACTACATATACATCAAAGTAAGATGAAAGATAAACCAACACAATGTAATTTTTGTGGCATTGCAATACATAACAACTTGTGAATTAATAGTATTCATAACAGATTCAACACAATCCAAATTATTCATACATAATGGTCCATAAAGGACTGTTCTCTTTTTTAGAAATATCACAACAATTGTCTGTTCTTTATTCTAGAAAACTTCAATACTTTCAGAATGAGGAGGGCAAGGTGTCTAGCATGACTGCGTTCACATTCATCCATTTTAGCATTTGCAATTCTTCATCTGTCCACTTGTGAGGAATGCTCTTGCCTTGGGACAACTTCAATAGGTAGTGAATCAGATAAAATGCACAGTCATCCCTGCATTACATACAATTCAGTTATTACCATGGTGTATTTTGTAATGTCATGTGTATCAGAATGCTTTGTTTTTCAAGATAATTATAGTTGCAATGTATCGGTTTATGTATGCAGCAGCAACACAATATGTCTCCAAAATGTTCCAACACATTTACGGATTTAAACCACATGTAGTAACAATAGTAGTAACACATATCTTGTCCATCTTGTAGTAACATCACATAAGCAATCTCAGTTATGCGTGCAACCTATCTTTGTGAGCGGCCCGATTTAAGTTTGCAAAGCAGAGAAAGACATTATGTCTCCAAAATGTTTCTAGACATATACGTATTTACACCAAACGTAGTAAAACTAGTAGTAACATATACACATACCCACACACAAGTAGTAACATATACATTCGCAGAAATGTACTAACATCCATCATGTGGTTACATCTACTCAGTCACATGTTATATCCAAGTGTACTTTTTCAACGAGATGAATGAACTCACATCCAAAACGTTCTACTAACATTGAAAACAATGTAGTAACATTTTATAGAAATGTAGTAACACTGCAACAACATGCAGCAACATACAAAATAATGTAGAAACAATTCATAAAACTGTCTAACAATGCTAGAAAAATGTAGTAACAATCCAAGACTGTAGCAACATTCCAAAAAATGTAGTCACAATTCAAAATAATGTAGTAATAGCTTAATGAAATGTTAAGCTTATATTTCAAACAATGTAGTAACTATTCTTTCATGACATGATCCCAATTGTGTAACAACACGTGAATATAATGAAGTAAATGCAGAAATTTCCATTATGGATCAGTGAAGACATGTTGTAAATGCAAACATTGAGAACACTGACATTATGCCCCCTAAATGTTTCAAGACATAAGTCGAAGTAACAATTGAAAGAACAATTTGCAATCGACAAATCATATCATTAATATCAGTAGGATTTTTTTATACATGCAGAATTCGATTCAAAATAAAACTCAATTCAGAAGAAAACCCAATTTAATATGCTCGAAAGGTTAGTCACAAAAATTCAGATCATAAGGAATTAAAGAAGAGAAAATAAGTCACGATTTTTGGGCGTATAGGAAGAAAATTGACACTTACTCGGTCGCTTTTCCCATTGCCTTTCACCATCTTCTCGCGTCACTCCAATTCTTCGTCATCGAATCGGATTTCTTTTGTCAGATCACCAAATAAGAATCCGATTGAGAGGCCACCTACTGAATCGCCGGCTTGTTTTTTCCCCTGCTATTTCCGGTTCCACTACGTAGAATCAAATGCGATTACAAATCGTGGATTGATGAAAACGTGATTTCGGTGGGAGTTTATTCTTCTCGAAAATTGCCGTTTCAAAGACTCACCGGATTCTTAGCAAGCTAAAAGGAATAAAAAATCAGTGTAAATACTCACCCAAATTTTAGATAGTAAAATAAAAAAATCTTTAATATGAATTAAACCTTTTATTATCATTAAGGGTGTTTGAGTACATCTCTATTTTTTTTGTCCTTCCCAACCATATTCTTTTTTTTTGGTCCTATTTCATCATTTAGCATCTTATATTGTTCTTTAGACCCACCACCCCTTTTTTTTTTTTTTTTCTTCTTTCTTTTGAATTAAAACATTATACACAAATTATATGTCCGAAATAAAAAACATTATACACATTTTGAACAACACCACATGAATACGACACATACTTATTTTTAATTTTAAAAACTCGACACATCAAATAGTGAAACAATTATATTTTGTAAATGATGATGAGTTATACAAGATATAGTACATTTTAAGTTATAATTCAGCTTGAAAATTATTTTTCATTTCAATTTACATGCAAGTTCTTGTCTTTAATATTTTCGGAAAAATTTGAAATAAAAAAAACTTATGTTCATGAGTGTCAACATCATTGTCAGATGCCGTATATAAAAATATTAATTAGTTTTATGTAAGTCAACCGACACGTGTAAAATGCTTGTCGTGTTAGGAAAGGACCGGACACTACACACGACTCTCAAATTGAATGTTTGTGCTTCCTAAATCAAAACTAAACCATGTCGTTCATCAACCTCTATAAAGAGAAATCACACTTGAAACCCGATTCCTTTATTTATTTTAGTAAAATTTTGCCCGGTCCTAAAAAATAAAATAAAAAGTGTTGATGTTGTTGAATTAACACCACTTATCACTTAATCTAAATATATTAAGTGATATTTACATCGAAATATGTTTGATAATTACTTCGCATAACCACTTGATATTAAGCGTGTCTAAATTTTCTTAACAAGTTTCCGCACTAAACACGACACTCAAATTGAATGTTTGTGCTTCCTAAATCAAAACTAAACCATGTCGTTCATCAACCTCTATAAAGAGAAATCACACTTGAAACCCGATTCCTTTATTTATTTTAGTAAAATTTTGCCCGGTCCTAAAAAATAAAATAAAAAGTGTTGATGTTGTTGAATTAACACCACTTATCACTTAATCTAAATATATTAAGTGATATTTACATCGAAATATGTTTGATAATTACTTCGCATAACCACTTGATATTAAGCGTGTCTAAATTTTCTTAACAAGTTTCGGACACTAAACACTTACACTCAAATTGAATGTTTGTGCTTCCTAAATCAAAACTAAACCATGTCGCTCATCAACCTCTATAAAGAGAAATCACACTTGAAACCTGATTCCTTTATTTATTTTCGTAAAATTTTGCCCGGTCCTAAAAAATAAAATAAAAAGTGCTGATGTTGTTGAATTAACACCACTTATCACTTAATCTAAATATATTAAGTGATATTTACATTGAAATATGTTTGATAATTACTTCGCATAACCACCTGATATTAAGCGGTGTCTAAATTTTTTTAACAAGTTTTTAATGATGCGATTATGACTTAATGAAATAAGTAGTCATATTTTTATGTTTCTTATAGCATCATTGTACAATAAAACCAATACCTTTGTACCCTGCATTTTTTTATTTAGAAATAATGAGAATCTTATTCTTTAAAAAATACTACTCCCTCTGTCCCATTTTATGTGTCCAGTTTGATTTTGCGATTTAAAGCGCTTTTAAGATGATGATAACTAAGCCAATTTTGACACTATCTTGATGAAATTACCGCCAACCTTTCTTGATAATTGTAGTGTAAACAAATGAGTAATTTAAATCGAGATAGTGTCAAATTGGGCAGTTATCATCACCTTAAAATCGTCTTGAAAAAATCAAAATAAACCTGATACATAAAAACGACGAAGGAGTATGATTTTTTACATGTGAAAAGTTTATTAAAATGTGTACTTTACCTTTTATCGATGCATATGATTCTTTGATACTTTTTTACTTGTATCATTGGCCGTTGGCTCGGGAAACCCCCGTCTCAGGACCTTTAATTTGGTTGAGCAGTCAGTTTGTTCCGTTGTTATCTTATTGATCAAGCTCAAAAATCAAAGGTATTTGTAGGAATGAAAAAACAATATGGTTTCCTAAAATTGAAGTCAAACTGAAGCATGTACTGTAACAACTATTATAAAAGAGTCAAAGTAAAGCAGTTTCATGTACTAAAAGAAGTAAATTATGCGTCATGCATATTAAATACGCATTATTAATTATTATAGACTCTCTTTTTTATTGTATATATATACATATAGAAACGACCCTCAAAGTAATAATCATAAATTTTCATCAACTTCTTTTCCAATCAAACATAATTGTGTTTTCCGATCACACACAAAGCCAAAATCTCTCCTCATACGCAAAGCATACAAAGGGACTGCATATTCAGATCAAACTTTGAAGAAGATGAATAAAGAGATGATTACCTCCAGAAGAACAAAAGTGCAAATGTGCATCCCTCTTTCACCCATATGACCGAATCTCATTTGCTACAGCTTGGTCAGCTGTGACTCGTGAACTTCTGATGATGCAACAACAACAGAACCTGATACAATAGACCTTTCTAGTATATACAATATCCTTTGTTTGATACCCTTCAGAATCACAGTTGAATCCTTATAGACATTCACCACGCCACCTTCACCTCTGAACCTTTTTTGTCTAGAAGACTAAGTGATATCAAGTTCTAGGTCATCTGTTGAACATGCCTAACCTCTTTCAGTGTGCAGAACTTACCATCATGTGTCCTTTGGTGAACTGAGCCAATCCCAACTATTTTCCAGACCTTGTTGTTAGCCATAGCAATATGGCCTCCCTCTACCTGCTCATAGGTTGAGAACCACTCATTGTTTGGACACACATGATAAGATGCCCCTGTGTCCAGTATCCACACATCCCTGTGCCCTGCTGACTCTTAGAATGCTAGAGTCAGATCTTCTTCAGAGTTGGTGTCTTGTTCTGATAAAGCAGCAGTGCCCTGTTGAATTCCATGCTGCTTCTTTCTCTTTGGACATTCATTCTTCCAATGTCCATGCTCCTTGCAGTAATTACAGACAACCTTTGACTTAGGACTCTTGCAACCACCCTTCTTGGATTTCTTCATTTATAGGGTTTCTTGATCCTCTGCTGACTCCACTGGACACCAACCCAAAGAGACTAACTATCTGCATGCGAAACCGGATGCCTTATGACGTAGCACTCGAGCATGGAGAGATGATCTCACATTTTCCGATGACACTGAGTCATTTCCAACAATAAAGGACTGCACAAAGTTCTCATATGATGCTGGCAATGACACTAATAGGATCGGTGTTGCATCATCGTCTTCAATCTTGTCAGTAAGGTGACTTAAACTCTACATCTGGTGGAACCAATCTGAAGATTCACCGGTGTGTGATGGGCGGTGAGAAGTGTATTCAATTCGCATTTCCGGTAGGGTGGAGTCTCACGAGCTTCAAAGCAGGTAGCTTCAAAGGTGATAGGCTGCAGCCGAGTCTTGGAATCTGAAAGCAGGTCCCACATCGATAATTACATTATGTATGCGACTATACATGTCATTAAAAGGAGGACACGTGTAGGGGTATTTATGGTGCATCGACAAAGATTCCTTGCGGCTAGGGTTTAGGGATTTGTACCTATAAATACGATTGTTGTTACATTGTTTTACGTGCGTTGAAATCGCAAATTCGATCGTAATAAAATATCTCTTTTACGCCCGTGGTTTTACCTCTCCCACCGGAGGGGTTTTCCACGTTAAATCTGTGTTCTTCTTGTTTCATTATCTCCTTTGATTGTTTATGTTTGATTGCTTCATTTACATTTCTTGCATCCGAAGTTATCTCCATCGAGTTTATAACAAGTGGTATCGAGAAAGGTTACGGAGAAAACAATCATGCGATCGACTTCATCTTCACCAAGACCTTGACAAAGGTGCTAGGATGCGTGATAAAGTTGTGATCTTTAGCAAGAAAAGATGTCAACGATGGCGTAAAAATCGATAAATTTATAGGAAGGAACGATTTTGGTCTGTGGCAAATCAAGATGCCTCGCTTCATTGAAACAAAGGGGGTTTGTGGAATCCTTTATCGACAAACCAAATACAATTGCGGCCAGATTATGCGATCTGGAAGAGAAAGCACATTCAACCATCATGTTGTGCTTATCTAATGATGTTATCAACGAGGTTCTTTGAGGAAGACACATGACCAAGTTGTGGAAAAAGCTTGAAAGCTTTGTATATGACCAAGTCAGCGACCAACAAGTTGTTGTTGAAACAGAGGTTGTTCGGTTTGAAGATGCATGAAGGAGTCCACTTGAGGAACATCTTGACCAAATGAACACAATATTACTTGATTTAAGGAATATTGATGTTAAAATTGAAGATGAAGATGCATTTCTAATCCTGTTGGTGTCATTACCGGCATCATATGAAAACTTTGTGCGATCTTTCATAGTTGGGAAGGATCTGATGGCTTTGGAGGATGTGAGTATGCCTTACATGCCAGGGAGCCGAGACACAAGGTCTTTGGGACAAGCGATCAGTCTTTTCTTTGGGCTAGTAGCTAGCGACAATAGTGGAAAATGATATGGACGAGAAGAAGAAAAGAAGTCGGGGTCCAAAGGTCCTAAGTCTACTGATGTGCGTAATTCTTTGTAAGGAAGCAGTGGACATTGGAAGTCCAATTGTCCAAGGAAGAAGAAACAACGGAAGGCAATTCAGCACAGTGGCCTTGGCTCTTGAGCAATCGATGAGGATCTGGTTCTAGTTGCGAGGGATTCTACACACCACAATGATGTATGGATACTTGATTCGGAGCATCCTACCATATTTGTCCAAACAGAGAGTGGTTTTACTTATGAAGCGAGATAGATGGTGGTCAAATCTATATGGCCAACAACAGAAGGTCAGTAAAGTTGTGAAATTGGCTCGATAAAGTTAAGGGCGAGAGGATGGTAAATTTTGTACAACAAGGATGTAAGACATGTTCCACAGATGACCAAGAATTTGGTATCTCTCGATCTCACCGGGCAATGAAGGGTTCAATTTCAAGGGTGAAGGTGGGCAATTGAATGTCTTCAAAGATTCATTGTAGTCCTCAAAGGCATCAAGAGGAACCTTGTATATATTACAAGGATCTCATCAGATCTGCACTGCTCTTCTTTGTTGCATCCTCAAAGATTCACTGATCTCAGCAGACTCAATTTGTGGCATATGAGACTAGGTCACATGGGTGAAAGGGTATGTAGATTCTTTCTTCAAGATGAGGTTTCTTGGGGATATAAGGTCAAGAATCTAGACTTTTGTGAACATTGTGTGTTTGGGAAGTTGCATAAAGTAAATTCTCAAAGAGGTTGCACAATACAAAGGCAACACTTGATTATATCCATTCATTTCTTTGGGGTCCATCAAGAGTTGAGTCATTGGGTGGTCACAGATATTTTGTGTCATTCATAGATGACTATTCAAGGATGACTTGGGTGGTGATGATGAAGAACAAAAGTGATGCATTCGATAACTTCAAGCAAAGGAATGCCCTAGTGGAGAATTAGTTAGGCAAGAAAATCAAGAAGCTTCGTGCAGATAATGGTGCTGAATTACTGGCTGGGCGGATTTTGATTCATTTTGTGCAAATGAGGTATTGCCGGACATCATCATCTGTAAGGAATACACCTCAAAGAATGGTGTAGCCGAACGGATGAATCAAACTCTCTTTGAGAGGGCAAGATGTATGCTTTCAAAATTTGGTTTATCAAGGAGATTTTGGGCGTGTCGTTAAGACGACTTGCTACTTAATCAACAGGAGTCCTCACACAGAATCAATCTCAAGACACCATTTGAGATGTGGTCGAGCAAGCCTGCTTGACTACTCGATTCTAGGGGTTTTGGGAGTCTGACTTACTATCATGTTAGTGAAGGAAAGTTGGAGCCAAGAGCCAAGAAGGGAGTGTTTGTGGGGTATGGTGATGGAGTGAAAGGATATAGGATTTGGTCATCGCAGAGTCCAGAGTAATCCTCGGCAGGGGCGTTGTGTTTGATGAAAATTCTATGTTAAACTCATCGGTGGGGAGGTCTCTGAGAGTCAAAACCAGTGTTGAATCTGATAGTGTTGAGAAGCAGGTGGAGCTTGGGTGGAGTCTCTTGATATGCAACAATCAATGGATCCAAATCAACACTATCTTGATCTGGATAATGAACCGAGAGATCTGATCCAAGCCCGACTCTTTGAGACCTCGGCGGAGCGTCATACAAACATTGATCGTGAGTCTAGGCGCCCAAACAGCTCTAGAAGATCTAATGTTGGGATACCTCCAGGAGATATGGATATGATGATTTGGTGGATATGCACTCCAAGTTGCGTAAGAGGTAGAGTTCTTTGAACCTACTACTTACAGGAAGCGAAGTGACATGTATAGAAGCATCTCGGTGGCATCTTTGCCATGGGAGATGAAATGGAGTCATTATTGAAGAATCGATTTGGGAATTGGTCAAACGGCCCTCTGACAAGGGAGTTGTGACTTGTAAATGGATTTTCAAGAAAAGGAAGGAATAACTAAGGCGAAGGAGGGTCGTATAAGGCACGTTTGGTTGCAAGAGGATTCAGTCAAAAGGAAGGGTGTTACTAGCAATGGTGGCACAGCAGGATCTGGAACTTGAGCAATTGGATGTGAAAACTGCTTTTCTACATGGTGAGGTGGATAAGGAGATATACATGACACAACTGAGGGTTTTCAAGTTCTGGAAAGGAAAATTATGTTTGCAAGTTGAAGAAATCATCAGATGGTTTGAAGCAAGCTCCGAGACAGTGAGATAAAAGGTTTGACAGCTTTATGCTTGGCGAGGTTACAACAGTCCCTATGATCATATTTGTGTATACCACACCTGGCGAAAGATGGATCTCATATCTATCTTGTTCGTATGTGGATGACATGTTGATTCTTCTTTGCAAGGAAGTCGATATTCAAAATCAAGAACCTTCTTAGTCTTTGAATTTGAAATGAAGGATTTGGGTGCGACCAAGAAAATCTTGGGATGGAGATCTGGAGAGATAGAAGTCGGAAGAAATTATTCTTGTCTCAAAGAGGTTATGTCTGCGAGAAGATATTGGCCAAGTTTGGGATGTCTCACAGAAAACCAATAGATACTCTATGGCATCAAATGTTCATCTCATCTGCTTATGCTTCACGATCACCAAGAGAAGGTGTATATGTCAAAAGTTCCTATGCTAGTGCGGTTGGCGCTTTGATGTATACCATGGTTTGCACTAGGCTTTGATTTGGCTCGAGCGATCGGTGTTGTCGGCGAGGTTTATGGCTCAACCTGAAAGGAACAACTGAAAGTCAAAAAGGATATTCAGTACACGAGAGGTACAAATTGATGTTGGTCTCATTTATGGAGGTGATCTTGAGTGCAGTCACGAGTTCTTGTGATCTCGATTATCACAGTGATGTTGACGATGAAGATCAATGACTCGGTTATGTGTTTACATTGGGAAATGCGTTGGTCACCGAAAGCTACTCTTGAGGCTCTGATAGCCTTATCAACTCTTGAAGGTAATACATGGCTCTTCTTGAAGCGACTAAGGAGGGTATCCGGTTGAAGGGCTAGTCGGTGATTTGGGGTTGCATCGAGGATCGGTGATATATCTTGTGATGATCTAAGTGCAATATGTTTAGCCAAGGATCAGGTTCATCATGAGAGAACCAAGCATATTGATGTCAGGTATCATTTCTTGAGGAATGAGAAGAGGGTTGTGGTGAAGAAGATTGGCACAAAGGAGAATCCTGCTGATATGTTCACTAAACCAGTTCAACAGAGTAAGTTCCACTCTGTGCTGGACTTACTTGAATATTCAAAGCTTATAATCTGTTTGGAAACTTTCTTGAGGCGGTCGGTGGAGTGGATCTTTGTGGAGATAGTCCGGTACAAGTACATCCGGCATTGTGAATGCATCCGATACAAGTACATCCGGTTATGCAATCTGTTTGACTTCGGTGAGAGTAAAGTCAAGGTGGAGATTTGTCGATGGGTGACTTAAACTCTACATCTGGTGGAACCAATCGAAGACTCACCAGTGTGTGATGGGCGGTGAAGTGTATTCAATTCACGTAGCCCGGTAGGGTGGAGTCTCATGAGCTTCAGCAGGTAGCTTCAGCGGGGTGATAGTCGCTGGCTTGTCTTGGAATCTGACAGGTCCCACATCGATAATTACATTTATGTGACGACTATACGATGTCATTAAAAGGAGGACACGTGTAGGGGTATTTATGGTGCATCGACAAAGATTCCTTGCGGCTAGGGTTTAGGGATTTGTACCTATAAATACAGATTGTTGTTACATTGTTTTAAATGTGGCGTTGAAATCTGCAAATTCGATCGTAATAAAATATCTCTTTTACGCCCGTGGTTTTACCTCTCCCACCGAGGGGTTTTCCACGTTAAATCATGTTCTTCTTGTTTCTGTTATCTCATTTGATTGTTTATGTTTGATTGCTTCTGTTTCTGTTTCTTGCATCTGAAGTTATCTCCATCAGTTTTATAACAAATTTTAACATCAATATCCCTTAGGTCTAGCAATATTATGTTTAGCTGATCAACATGATCCCTCAAGTGAGTAACCTCACTCATCCTTAAATTGAACAAATGTTGCTTCAATAACAACTTGTTGGTTAGGGACTTTGTCATGTACAAACTCTAACGCTTGGACCACAGCTTATCTGATGTGTCCTCTTCAGAAATCTCTGGGATAATATCATCTGACAAGCATAACCTAATAGTTGAATGTGCTTTCTCCTTTAGACTAACTCTCTCAAGAGCACTTCCTTCTGTTGATTTTGACAGAGAACCCCATAGCTTCTGTTGTTTCAACAAAGCACGCATCCTGATTTGCCACAGACTAAAATTGTTTCTTCCTATAAACTTAGGTTGAATGTGTATTTCAAATTTCATCATAGTGTCTCGTTTGGTTTTTGAGGTAAATTAGGTTGATGAATGTATGTACCATAATTTCAGTGGGAGTAGGTTTATATCGTTGGTCTAATATGTCAATCACAAACTTCTTGCAAGTAACGATATAGATTTTGTTGGAAAGGTGTCCTAAACCCAATCGGGTTGGACCGGATCCGAATGGGTCGGGTCATTTACAGTCTATTTAATTCATGTAATAACTTTATTATGATTAATAAAAGCACTTATGTTATTATATATTGTTTATCTTCATATTATTTGTTGTATATATATAGTAACGTCCCTAGTGTCAACCTGTGATAGAGAAACCATGATAGTGATTATGGTTGATGAGATCTCTAATCACTATAACAAGATTGGTACTTAAAAGTCTCTAGTCTTACATATTGTCAAATGGGACATTGATTGTATAATCATACTAGCACGTATTGGATGTCTTCAATCTTTTTAAAGACAGGGATAGATCTCGTCTATCGAAGTGTACGGACACTTGGGTATGCGTGGGCGTGTATTAGAGAATGCGTACATTAGGATCGACCCACTTACATTAAGTGTCACACTATGTGGCGGTTGTGTAATTATCCTTTTGACCGAGTCTTCATGGCATCACGGTGTGGATTGTCATGCTTTGACACTATTGAGATTTTTCCTAACCACGGGCGATCATGCGGTAGTGATTGGGTATGATATTGAAGCATCGCGGAGTATACATGGTATCGGTCGTCCGGGAATCACGTATCCTATGATTGGGATCGAATATCCGAAATGGCCTTCTTATAAGGAATGTCTAGCTCTCGAGAATCTTTGCAAAGTGGGAGTAAATGTGTTATCCCAAGAGAGCATGATATCCAGATTATAAGATACGATCGTTAATGTATTGACACTCGAGATACGATCGTATGGATATTATTTCAGCGATAGGATTGTAAGTTACACGGTAACTGCTTCACATGAAAGGTAGTAGTCATTGCTTTTGACTCTTCCGATGACTGGGGGTCACGGTGTGTTGCTAAACGATATCCCGTTATCGTTATGCATGAAGGGCATTTTAGTAATTTGCACTTTGTGTCTACGGCCAACATATTCGGAAGCCTATCGGGTCACACACATATGAACTTCAAGTCGGATTAAAATGCGGTTATAGTTGATAACCAAGTAAGGAAAGTTTATCTCTAGACTATAAAGGTTATAGTGGTAAATTAATATTGTGGTATTTATTTATTATGAATAAATTAAATACAAGATATTAATTATATACAAATTATATTAATTAAAGAATATTCCAGAAGTCAATCTTTTGACTATTGGGGCGCCACATCTAAGTGTGTAAGATACACTTGGATTGTGCACTTTAATTAATAAGATTACCATAATATTAATATAAGATATTAATTGATTTTGGAAAAATAGATTTATGATAATAAGATAATTATATTCAATATAAGATATTGGCAAAATTAATTATAATAAAATAGATAAATCAATCTAGAAGATTTTCCTTATTTTATTGGGAAAATGTTTTCTTCTCCTCCACACATATATGGGGAGCCACTTTTGACTATATATAAGAGGTGGGTGTCAAGCTCTTTTGTACATCACAATTGCAAGAGCTCATAGTTCTTGTGTAAAATAGAGAGCAACCTATAATGAGTTTGTAGGGAGGAAAAAGGCCGGTCTAGCAACCGGAGTTTTCCAATAGCAATCCAAAGAGGATTCCAGCAAGGGGTTCGTGTGGATTAGCGATAGAGGCCGGACGCGTGGACGGCTTGCGCTCTGTGCTACTCTCCGTTGACGGTCAAAGCGACGATCTTATAGATCATCAAGGTATAACCGTCAAACTACTTAACGTGTTTATTGCATTAAACGAATAACGGTCTAGAAAAAGGAAATCAAATTTAAATTCCGCTGCGTTAAACTAGTGATTTCCTAACAGATTTTGGTTGTGAAACTGTATCCTTTATCTTGTCCGGAATTGAGTTGAAAGGTTTGGTGACACTTCTTTTGTATTAGGGATCCAGATACATCAGGTTCGGGATTATTCCCAAGGTATTCTTCGATTGTCACAAAATGGCTGTATCGGTAAAATTTTGGAAAGATTCGACCAAGGTGGTATTCAAACCACATGGTTCCCCTGTGATTAAAGGAGACAATTTTTTGTCACAATTAGTACCCTTATACAAATTTAAAGGGGGAGGAAATACAATAGACTCCATGTGCTTTCTTTGTTTGGAGTCTAATGTATGCTTAGGTTTGTATGCGTCCAAATATTGTATACATTACTGTCATGTTGGGAAAATGCTTAAGGGATCCTGGAAAGGATCATTTTCGCGGCCAATAAGGTTATTAGTTAATAAGGTACTTACAGAAAACAAAATAAAGTATGCTCACATATAATGAGTCAGATCAGGTAGAGATCATTCGGTATTCTGACTCAAGTTTTGGTGGATGTAAGGACACGCTTAAATCCGCATCAGGTTTGTCTTTATTATGACATGATGAGCTATTTGTGGAAAAAGAGTGCTAAATAGACACTTATAGCTTCTTTGACTTTGAAGACAAAATTTGGGACTTAGTTTGAAGTCATTAGTTATGGGATATGGGTGTGGAATTCATGGTTGCAACTTTTGGAAAATGAAAGACCATTAAGGTATTTTGTGATAAAATTCTGTAGTGTTGTATCCCAATAACAACATGATTTTGTCGATGTTTAAGAACATTGACATAAGGTTTCTTGTTGTGAAGGTAGAGTTCGAAATGATTCAGTGTCTATTGTGCATGTAGGTACAAACTCCATGATAGTGGATCCGCTGACTAAAGCATTGACACCCAATGTCTTTGACACGTCTTTGGTATATATGGGTGTTGTATCATTTTATGATGATAAGGTTTAGTGGGAGTTTGATGCTCGTACGGTTTGCAATAGACAGATTTTCATGAAATAAAGTTTTTCATTTGAAATCATAAGGTTAAGGTTCTGTGATCTCTATAGGAGGACCAGTTGAAAATAGACACGTTATGGTCACATTGCATGTAATTTTCATGCTACTTTTCCATAATTGATCCATGTCATTCAGTGAGGTTGATGAATGTGATAATTGTTGGTTTAGCTGCACTTATTGCGGCGAAAGCTGCTTTGACCCTGTGTCGATCAACGAACTTGTAGGTACTAAAGCTTGAAATAAAATGTTGCCTAAACTTAGTTAGGAAATAAAAACAGGAAAATTTATGCAAATAAACACTTTAAAAACATTAATAAGATGCCGAATGATAAGCTCCTCAATCCTTAATTACCTGTATACCTCTGAAACCCAGCCCAGGCAATTAGCAACCCGAAAATTAAAGGATGTATCGAATCATATATACAAGAATACCCATTAATTGCTTTAAGTTAAGGAGACAGCACAAATAATATTCATAACTTATTAACTAAAGATCAAGGAATATAAATACATGCCTACACAATAGAGCTAATTAATATGGTTGGGGCTGAAAATTAAACTTCTTCGCTTTGACTGCTGCTGAACGTTCATGGGCTCAAGTAAAAATATTTCAACATATTAATACTAGTTTATATCAACTTGCATTGCATGTGGGCTCAATTATTTCGACAAACGTCTACTAGTTTAGATCAACTTCTAGTATTGATTTATGTTTTCAGTACATATTCAGATGACATTCCATTCAAGACAATATTTTATGGGATAAATTAAGATAGTATATTCTTTAATTTCTAGGGTGAATGAGGGAGAAGGACAAAAATATTTCATCAATTGAGTAGAAGGGCAGATTTTGAAACTTTTGCATAAAGAATAAAATTTATTTATTCATCATCGAAATTCACTTGTGTTCAAATTCACTTGCTTTAAATTCATTGACGAAATTCACCGTCGAAAATCACTAATTTTCAAAATTCATCGTCGAAATTCACTAATTTTCGGGATTCATTTGACGAAATTCATTTATCGAAATTCATTTGATTTCGGGATTCACCGAGAGATTCAACGATTTTCGATTCACTTTGTTTGTCCTTCTCGCTATAAAATTATGCATTGTCTTCTCCTATAAAAATATGTAGTTATCCTCATTACTTAAAAATATTTCAGATTGTGTCCTTATCCCTAATTTTTCATAATTTCTAATTAAAGGATGGATGGAGAAGTTAGTGGGGGTGGTGTGGTAGGGTGTGAGGTGAGGTGAGATGGGTTGGGATTGGATTGGATGAGGTGTGGTGGGTTAGGGTTGTTATAGTTTGTGTAGTGCATCAATCCAATCGGGTTAGACCATATCCAACCAGGTCTTCACCCTTTGAGTCTCTTTTACATAGTAATGTGTGCAGTGATTATTTGGATGCATCCCTTATTACCCACGAATACCTAATGTGTAATACTTCTTCTCGTAGACAACATATGTGCGTCATCTTATAAATGAGAGATTCTATGGTACAATGTTGTGACAAGGTCAGATCACATGACATACATCACACTCTTCCTATATTGCACAAACACAGACACGGACACGGATACGCCGCACGACACGACACAGACACGGCGATACGGCTAATTCTAAAATTGAAGGACACGACGTACACGCCGCCCGACACTATATATATATATATATATATATATATATATATATATATATATATATATGATGAATGAGATTCAATTTATCAAAAAAAAAAAAAATGGGGATAGAAGGACAATTGTCATTTTATATGATTAAAAAAGACAAATTTATAATAAATGGACCGAAATACCCATAATTTTTATTTTGCACATTAAACATGTAGTAACACTAGATAAAGTGTAGTAACAACCCATAAACAAGTAGTAACATCCAAAAAATGTAATAATGACCAATAAACAAGTAATAATAAATTCATAAAATTGATAAAGTTACAAAAAAATGTAGTAACGTTAAAAAATTAGTAGTAACAACCTATAATATACATGTAGTAAAACCAAAAAAAATATAGTAACAATGATACGTTCCTCCTTCTCCTCCCTAAATCCTAATGCCCATGGTTATGTTTTTCACTCAGCCGTCGCGTTTTCTAATCCGAAAAACGTGTTCCAAATCCACTGAATCGAGGCATTCAAGAAGCGAAATCAGGACTCCTTCACGTGTTGCAAAACAGAACCGAATCGAGACAATAAAGCTTCGAACAGCCGAATATGGAAGGATATCACCGAGATGGTCATCACGTTTCTATGCAAAAACGTGTTGCAAATCCGTAAAGAATCAGGCGGCGAATGCTCGATTGACCACATAAGAGGTAGGAGATAAAGCAGCAGCCGGATTTTTGCAGTTGAAGCAGCAGCCGGATTTTCTGAGGTAGGAGATGAACGAATCATGTCGAACCCACAAAGCATACACCGGATTGTGATTTGTGATTTTGATCAGAGCGTGAAGAGTAGGGTTTAAGGCTACAATAGAGGCAAGGTTGGATGAGGCCGTAGCAGGGGAAGTGGCGGCTGTGGTGGTATGGCTGGTTTGAGATGTGGCTAAGTCTGGATGAGGGAGAGATAAGAATTAGAAAATGGGGTATATTGGTAAGTTTATGTAGGTTTTATCCTAATTAATAATCCGTTTCTTTGGAGCCTGATAAATAAATTAATACGTCTTTCTCGTCAAAAACCTAAAAAAATATTCGTAAAAAATCTAGAAAACTAGAGAAAATAAGATAGATAATACGTAAACTCTATGAATATCTAAAATAGATATTCGACCTTTATACGGTGCCAAAAGAAATTATGATTAGCCTTCAAAATACTACAAATTGTGAAAATGATTGTTTATCAACAAGAAAATATAAATTAAATACGGCGTACTATAAAAATAGAAATCGTGTATTTTAACGTTTCCATTGAAAAAAACTTAAATAAAGAAAAAAACAAAATATAAAAATTGGGTTCAGAAGTGTCGGGGAGTGTCGACTGCGTGTCGGATATTAAAATTTTAAATAATATTATTTTAATCAGCCGACTCGTGTCGGACACGTGTCGGTCGCGTGTCATGTCGGAAATGTATCGGACACGGCGCACGGCGTCAAATTGAAGTGTCGGTGCATCACTCTTCCATTTGTACTTTCTTTCATATAATACACACCTACTATGTGTAAAAGAGTAAAGAATGAAAGAATATAATGCATACCACTTATACACTCCTCCTCTCTTGATGGTTTAGCAGTTTCCAGCAGTCGGCCGGCGATAGTCCGACAGCTAATCCGGTCCGGTTGTAATTTCTTATTTTATTTGTTTAATGCATTTCTTTCGTTTCAGGGAGGAAAAAGAAAAAAAAAAAAGGTCATAACAAGACTCAATTCTCACTTGTGTTAATAGAATTCCCCAAACAGATTTAACACTGGGTAAATTTTTTTCTAGCCCCTTGATAAATTTCTTTTTTTCAGGAACCACTTCAAATTAGAAATAGCAAGAATTGAGGGAACAACAAATGCTAAAACATAACCAAAGGTGTTCATTTCATATAGACTCGTTATTAAAAACGTAAAGGAATTATACCAGGTGTTTTTATTCACACAACAGTCACTTTATCGATTCACAACACTACTTGTGCATCGAATCAAATGCACCTTCAAAGAATCCGATTCTTAAATCAATAATCGACTTTAAAAAGCTGTTTATCCTCGTAATCTCAACCTTCGAAAAGTTGATTTTTGATTCAAGAATCGGCTTTCCAAAATTCGATTGAAATGTCATGTACGAGTAGTTTGATGCATCGATAAAAACACGATATTGTGAATAAATAGTCCCATTATACCAGCATGTGTTTTCAAGAGCACGCATTCAAAGAAGGAAAAAATAAAAATAAATAGCAGCTCATTGTTTAGGGATAATGATACTGCCAAAACAGGAAGGATAAAAGAAAATAAAAAATAATAATAATAATTAAACACACCTTCCTTCTTCTTATTCATACATTCTTCAGTCCCAAAAACATCATAATTTGTAACTTTATTCTCCAAAATGGTTAAGTTCACATATTATCCAACCAAAGCACGTCGAATTTTTGCGAAATATATGTATATATCAAAGCAGATGATCTAGAATTTTCTTATGAATCTTTCGGGCAGCAATTCCAATTGATAGTAAACAATGAAAGACACCGACTCGAAACACTGCCGAACCCGCGGTGTCATTTCGGGGGGGCCACATCACTTGAAAATAGAATAAGAAGTCTTGCAAAAAAGCAAAATGAAAAAACAGATTGATTAGGATTTGTAATGGTAGTTGGTAGTTAGTTTTCAAGAAGAATTAATTACTAGAGATTGTTTCAGTACCTATTCACAATGGAAAGTTCAAGTTGTATCCCAAGTTCCATCAGTTCTCCTTGATTCTAACGGCCGAATTCCCGGTTGTTGCCGGAGAGAATGAAACGGAAATCCTGTTCAAGGTTGAATTCTCTCCGAAACAGGGCGGTAACTCTTTTAGTTTTTTGCATTCAATCTCAAGTTGCTCCAGACAAGGGAAGGACTCAGTGGAGGCATTCCATTCCACCAAAGAGTCATCAAACAATTGAAAGAATTTCATATTTCGGAATACCAAATCTTCCGTTTCCAATCTTCGTTCCACCAAGGAATTGAATCTTAGCTTTAAAACCTGAAGATGGTGTAGTTCCGCAATTGCTGATAAAGCCGTCCAAGGTAGCAGAAACTGTTGTAATGTTAGTTTCTTGAGAGTTGAAGGGAAGTTCATCATGTATTGCCTC
Organism: Gentiana macrophylla; assembly: GCA_026214975.1. Lineage (NCBI taxonomy): Eukaryota > Viridiplantae > Streptophyta > Magnoliopsida > Gentianales > Gentianaceae > Gentiana > Gentiana macrophylla. The sequence goes on along the minus strand of JAOBSW010000826.1, from coordinate 39,983 downwards.
AAAGGTGGACCTAGATCCCAGGTTTGAGTTAGCATCAGTGAGTCCAGTTCCCTATGATAAAAGTCCAATGTTTTTATTGATTCTTCATCATAAACACGAGATTTCACTAAAGCACATTTCAGTTTCCGAACAACAGGCAGCCTTTGGAGAAGCCTTTTGACATCTTTTTCGGAAGATAAAACTGGTTTTGAAAAGTTTACCACCTTATCCATTATTATTTGTTCATCATCTGGAAATTTTAGGATGCAATCAACTACTTTGACATACCTAAGACTTTTCATTCTCCAAAAAGTCTCTGGCAAATGTATTGTACCATGATTGCGTAATGTCAACGTTAAAGATGTTATATTCCAGAGATTGGATATCGACAATGGGATAGAATTTCGTTTCAACTTCAACACAGCATTCATATATCTCAGATGAATCAGAGTGGCTAGTTGATTTATATCATTTATTACCCATATGGGATCCAACCCCAGCACTTGAACAAGTCTGAACTTCCTTAAAAGGAAATCACTAACTTTAACATCACGATCTTCACAAAAGAAGTGTACGGTGCGGGCATTAGAAAATGATGATCCTACAGCAATAGTAACATCTTCGCTTATATTCTGCAGGGAAACACGATAATGGTTATTTATTGAAGGTTCTGAGGAACTAGCTGATGGTGCGAATTTATGGTTCAGCTGGAAAAAGTTCTCGGCTCGGCATTTCGTCTGACATAAATCACGTATCAAATCATGAACACGAAATGTTTTTATTCCACCACTGGAACTTCTCTCACCGACAATGATAAAGCTTCTGTCAACTAGTACTTGAAAGTACTTTGAACGTCTCCTAAGTTTTTTCTCTTGGATTCTTGTATGAATCCTTCAGCAATCCATAGTTGTATCACATGCTTAACCCTAATTAGTCTATGTGGAAATATTACAAAGATTACTTGAAAGAGATTGATGAGTCTCATTGAAGTTCGACAGGTGCCCAAAGAAACCTCGAGAATTGCAATCAGAGATATTTTGTACACTTTATTTAATTATAAAAGACATATTAATTGTGATACATATAAACAATTAATATGTCAAACTCTAGTTTACTTTATGTCATAGACACAATTAATATGTCATAGACATAGCTTTTACTTTTACTTTTACTTTTGCATGCTTGCCGCCCACATCTACATACTCAAGTGGCCGCCCAAGCTAGTGCTAGTCTCTCTCAATTGTATCTATTTATATACCTCTCATATCAATGAATAAACTAAGTTGAAGTTTACTCTTGTGTTAACACATTCTCAAACTCTCTTCATGGTATCGGAGCCTTACTGAGTTCTAAAATCCATTTGCAAAACTCGGTTCCTTTTAAAAAAATGTCAACATTATCTCAAGTTTCATCTTCTTGATGAGCTCACAAATTGCCTCGGACACCTTGGGATAATCAACACTCTTCTTTTACAAATCATAAACTTGATGGTAACAATTATTTGCTATGGTCAAGGTCTATGAAAATGTATATCTCCGCCCGAGGGCAAGATGGGATATCTGTGCTGGTTCCAAACTCCCCCTCTTTGGCCCGACCCCAAGTTTGAAGCATGGGACACGAAAAATAACCAAGTCATGACCATCCTCACGAGGTCTATGACAAAAGAGATCGATGAGAACTTTATGATGTATGACAACGCTAAGGAAATCTAGGATAATGCCGAGACCTTTACTCAAAAAAGGACAATACATCTCAAGTCTATGAACTCAAGCTCAGATTCAAAATTGCGCACAAGGGGATATGTCTCAGTAACTCAATACTTTAATCAACTATCTAAGGCATGGCAACACCTAGATATGTTGGAAACTCACCCTGGAATGATGTTAAAGATCTTGCACTCTTTAAAGACATTATCGAAAAAGAGAGTATTCAAATTCCTTCTTGGATGAATCCTACTCTTGATGATGTCGAGGTAGAATTCTTGCTACTAAACCTCTTCCAAATCTCAAATCCATGTTTGCTTGAGGTCAAACATGAGGAAAGCAGGAGGAAAGTGATCTTCTTTGAACCCCTGCCGACAACCCTACCGAAAAGTGCCACCTGGCCGATTATCGGGAACCTGCTGAGGAGGCTCTTGAGGCTTACTGAAGCCTCTTGATAAAATCGGAAGCTGTTGCGTGACCACTTGCAACGCACTAATCACACCAAGGACACTTGTTGGAAGCTACATGGCAAGCCTAACTCCTCCAAGACCTCCAGATCCGCCAAGGAAAGTCGAGGCGGATACATAAGTGAGGAAGAAGATGACAACAGGTTGAATGCTCAAACTTTGTCGCATTCAAAGCCTTCCTAACTCAACAAAAGGGAGGTAGTCACTCTCTTGACATAGCCTCTCATGCCATCTGACAGTAAATTCTACTCATCTATTAGTAATGAAACTGGATTGTTGACTCTGGGGCCTCATCCCATATGACTGTAATAAAAATCTCATTACTCAACTTAAGCCATGTCCCCAAATTCACAATATTAAGGCTGGCGATGGATCTATCTCTAGTGCAAAAGGTTTTGGTCGGTCACGACTTACTAATAAGATATGCTGCGAGAATGTCCTATTTGTTCCAAAATTAGATTGCAATCTCATATCTCACAAGAAACTTACTAAAGATTTGAACTGGATCGTTGTTTTTAATGAGAATCGATTGCACATTCCAGGATCATTCCTCAAAGCGTTGATTGGGATCATAAACCTTACTGCAGTCTCTGTTTGTGGTCAACCTCTTTGAAGACAGTAAGATCAAGACCGAATCGCCTCGGACTGCACTCAAAACCTAGACAATATCATGTTATGGCATTATAGACTAGGACATCCCGCTTTAGTTATTTAAAGTCTATAGATCCCGAATTGTTTAAAGGTTGTAATTTGAATGATCTTCAATGTGATATTTGTCGGTTTGCTAAACTCACCAAATCTGTATGCAAAATTACCTTACTTACCATCCACACCATTCACCTTAATTCACGGTGGCGTATGGGGACCTCAAGAGTAAAAAGCATAACAGAAAGAGGTGGTTTGTTACCTTCATAGATGACCACACCGTAACCACTTGGTTATTTTTAATGAAGGATAAGTCTGAAGTTGGACCCATCTTTCAAGAATTTTACAACATGGTCTCCACTCGCTTTGACACTAAGATCAAAATCTTGAAGACTGACAATGCTCTTGAATATTATGAGTCTCATCTCGGTAATTTCTTGATGGATAAAGGGATTGTCCATATCAAGTGGTTGTGTTGAAACCCTCAAAAAATGGGGTTCTTGAGAGAAAGAACAGCATCCGCTTGAAATGGCTAGGTCTATTATGTTTACCACAAATGTTCCAAAATATATGTGGGGTGAAGCCATATTGACTTCCACATACTTAATCAACAGACTTCCCAAAGGGTACTAGGCTTCAAAACTCCTATCAAAACCCTACTGGACACACACTCCTGCCCCATCTTATTTCCCGATTACCTCCAAAATCTTTGGTTGTCTTGTGTTTGTCTATATCCATGCCCAACACAGAAGCAAACTTGATCCCAAAGCTCACAAGTGCATTTTCCTAGGATATGCAAAGGGCGAGAAAGGTTACAAGTGCTACTCTCCTTCGAAAAGAGATTTTACAATTCTATGGATGTAAAATTTTTTGAAAAAGGACTCCTACTACAACAAGTCCACTGAGGCGATCAGTGGAAACTGATAGAAATTGACCTAAACCCCTTCCCTTGAAAGAAACTCTTAACCTCAAAGAACTCATCGATCCTCAAGAGATCGAACCCCAAGACTCTTGACTCACAAAGCCCTCATCGATCCCCAAAGAACCAACCGACTCAGAGCCTGCGATCCCGAGCCCATCGACACTCAAAGAATCTGCAGATCCTCGGCCAGCTTCACTCGACATTGATGACAGACTCTATTGCTCTGAGGAAAGGAAAAGATCATGCACTCATCATTCTATTCATACTTATTTATCTTATGATCGCTTGTCTCCTGTCTTTGCCATGTTTACACAGACCTGGACTCTCACTCTATCCCTAGAAATATTCGGGAGGCCCTTCAAAATGATAAGTGGAAGGTCTTTGTTAAAACCGAGATGATCGCCTCTCTGGATAATCATACTTGGGACCTCACAACTCTTCCCAAAGGCAAGAAGGCAGATTAGCTGCAGATGGTTATTCACTATCAAATACAATGCCGATGGTACAATTGACAAGTACAAAGCCGATTGGTAGCAAGGGGATTCACTCAAACTTATGGTATTGACTATAAGGAAACTTTTGCACCAGTGGCAAAGCTCAACACCGCCGGGTTCTCGATCTCTATTTGTCCAACTGGGTCGCCTCTACACCAATTGGATATCAAAAATGCTTTTCTCAATGGTGATCTCACCGAGGAGGTCTATATGAATGTACCTCCTGGTTTTGTCAATCCCTTTCGGGGGCAAGTATGCAAACTCGTGAAATCTCTATATGGCCTCAAGCAATCCCCAAGAGCCTGGTTTGGGAAACTTACTCTGTGGTCAAAGCCGTTGGATATCATCAATGCAACTCGAGATCACACTATGTTCATCAAGACAACCAACCGAGAGAAGGTCTATTCTTATTGTATATGTGGATGATATCATCCTTCTTGGAGATGACTCTCTTGAGATTCAAAATTTAAAGACTCTCACCGGCAAAGGTATTCCAAGTTAAAGATCTGGGCTCCCTAAAATACTTTCTTGGTATGGAAATAGCTAGAAACGGTAAAGGCATTTCAATCTCTCAAAGGAAGTATGTACTAGATCTGCTTTGAAGGAAATCGGCATCTTGGGATGCAAACTCGTTTGTATCCCCAGTGACCCATTGTAACACCTTCATGCATGGTGACATTCTTTGTCGAGAAAGAACAATATCAAAGGCTTGTAGGTAAACTCATCTACCTTTCTCACACAAGGCCTGATATTGCATATGGGTTAGTCTGGTCGGTCGGTTCATGCACTTTGCCTCTTGAGAGCAACATTGGGATGCTGTGAATAGGATATTGAGATATTTAAAGTCCACTCCTGCCAAGGCCTGCACTTCACCAAGTCTACTGATAGATCAATCAAGGTCTACACCGATGTCGATTGGTGGATGTCACATTGATGAAAGATCTACCACAGTGCTATTGCTCATATGTATGGGGAACTCAGTTACTTGGAGAAGCAAGAAACAACCTCATCGTGTCAAGCGATCTCTTTGGTGAACTTAGGGCACTTGTACTTGGCATTTGTGAAGCTCTATGGCTAAAAAGTCTTGATCGAACTTCAAAGACCCTCCTCGACCACCTATCACACTATCTTTGTGATAATAATTCACCTTATGCATGGTCAAGATCCCATCCATCATGATAAAACCAAGCATGTGGATATTGACAGACACTTTCGAAGGAAAAGATTGATGCCAGGATTATTCAACTCCAAAGATGTTCCTCAAAGCAGATCGAATGCTGATATTCTTACCAAGGCTATTCCCCCTCTTATGTTCAGCAGACTTAGTAGCAAACTTGGCTGCATCAACATATACAGCCCAGTTTGAGGGGGGGTGTGGAAATATTACAGCATTACTTCAGCAGATTGATGAGTCTGCTGAAGTTCAGCAGGGTGCCCAGCAGCCTCAGAAATTCGTACAGGATATTTTGTACACTTTATTTAATTATAAAAGACATATTAATTGTGATACATATAAACAATTAATATGTCAAACTCTAGTTTACTTTATGTCATAGACACAATTAATATGTCATAGACATAGCTTTTACTTTTACTTTTACTTTTGCATGCTTGCCGCCCACATCTACATACTCAAGTGGCCGCCCAAGCTAGTGCTAGTCTCTCTCAATTGTATCTATTTATATACCTCTCATATCAATGAATAAACTAAGTTGAAGTTTACTCTTGTGTTAACACATTCTCAAACTCTCTTCAGTCTATCCTCAGGAAACGCTCCAAGATAGAGAAGACAAGGTTTCAAATTCTTGGGTAAATGCTTATAACTTAATTCCAAAATTTCCATACATCCCTCGCTTGAAAGATAATAAACTAACCTTTGTGCAACCTCACTCCACCACCTCGAGCTTTTTTCCGTTTTAGCAAGGAGCCCTCCAATTACAAGAACGGCTAATCACGAGGCCTTTCTGACTTTTAGCAATCTGGCCATCCAATCTCATTGAGATTTGGTGGTGAAATATCATTATGAAACACTTTCTTTTGCAATATCTCCCAACTTTCAGCCTCATTCAGAAAACGTAGTTGATGTGGGCTACAATTAATTCTGCATTTGTCAGCAACTTCACGGGATCGGGTCGTGAACATGACTCTACTTCCATTTTGGTTATCAGGGAATGATCTTTTTACATCATTCCATGCACTTACATTCTAGATATCATCCAATACAACAAGATACTTTTGACGACTCAAACATTTCCATAGATGGTGAGCCAAATCATCATTAGTCATATCACGGATTATGTCGTCAACCCTCATAATATCGCGTATAATGTCAAGTAACAACCTCCTAGTATTATGATCTAGCGAAACAGAGCAAAAGGCAAATACGTCAAAATGACATTTCACCAATGAGGAACCAAAAACCTTTTTGGCTAAAGTGGTCTTCCCCAATCCACCCATGCCAACAATCGAAACAATGTCAAGTGACTTAGGTCCACATGTAAGCATGCCAATAATTTTTTCTTTCTCATCCCCAAAACCCACAACGATTTCGTTGAGTTCTGAAGGCCTACTTTGTTCTGCAAGTTCACTAATTAGACCAACCGAACTGGGGAGGTATCTTGCATTGTTAATGATGATTTCTAATTTCATCATCTCAAGCTTTGCCTTAACCACCTTAATTTCGTCAATGACATCCGAAAGATAAGCCATATAATACCAGAATGGAAGATCAAAGACAAACAACGAACTAATGCATGACATGATGACATATTCGGTCAAATGTAAAACATTGACAACTTCTAACCATGTCTCCTTTAGTTCACTTTGCAAGTCGAAGATATGATTGAAGAAAGGACTGAGAGAAACTAATTCTTCCTCAATTTTTATGATCTTGTATTTTGCAAAAGGTACATACTTACGGTCAATATTCATCCTACCCTTCAGGTTTTTAAGATTCTGCAAGAGAAAATCAAGAAATTGTGGAGAAATAACCTTTGGGAAATTATATAGTGATGAATCTGAGAATTTACCGTAAATGCTTCTAATATTTGCATTGATAGCCTCGATTTTCATCATAAAATCTGTTAAAAGCATCTTTTTCTTGGAGAATCCACCTTCCATGTCAACAAACGGGAGAAGGCAGAACAAACCCTCCCAAAAAAGAACATCAATTCGGCTGCAAACCCATTCCTCTGCATTTCGATTAGGAGGATCGTTGAGAAATGTCAAAAGAAATACGATATTGTCTTTAAGAATCTGAAAATCATCATCCTTCAAATGAGTCGCCAGGTCCTCAAGAAAAAGTTCGACGAAGCTAAAAGCAGTTTGTCCGAATATACGAGAATCAGATCGCTGCACATATATGGCCATAAGGGTTCCAAAGTACAATCTGGCAACATCAGGCGTGGCTGGTTTGATCTTTTGTAACAAATGAGAAAGCACAAAATTTGTTTCAGAAGCAATATCAGCATTTGCGTCGTTGTTTGCCCAATAAAGAAATGCTAACATGCAGCATCATTAGCAAAGGCTTGAACAAACATTTTGAATTCTTCCAACTCCTCATAACATGTGCAATTCATGGTGAGTTTCGAAAAGTTCTTCAGAAATATTAGCTTCCCTTCCAAGGTTTCAATCTGCTTCTTGAACGGATGAATAATTTCACTAGATTTGTAGCTGACAAGATCATTTAAGCTGTCGAGGACAGAATCCAGAAACTTGAGGATCTCATAACTTGTTGACACTTGAGTTTCTAGCTTCGACTGCCGTTTTTTTCCTAGTAATTCAAAAACCAATGGACGGAAATCTGTGATGCTTAGTGTATGTAGTGCATGAAGGTGGTGAGCAAGAAGTCCCTCTCGAAAAGAAGTGATCATAGACCTCAATTTTACCTTGATTTCTACATGAATATCATCCCATGTCGCAGAGCATAGCAAGAACACCCTTAAGAATCTAAGCTCCCCTATGTATAATTGAAGTTTCTCCTTATCAGCCGCCTCGGCATGCTTCTCGATCATAGAGAGCTCTTTATGAACAGAAGCAATATAGTCGTATCGCATTTTCTCTACTTCCAATGTGATCCGAGTGCCTGATGATCCACGGTAAAGTTGCCTGATATTAGTAGTTGCTACATCAATCCTGTTCATACAAGCATTTAGAAGCGCTTTTTTGTCAGAGAAGTCCTTATTCATCTCATCAAAAGACAGAAGGAGATACGCGTCCTCACGCAAAATAGCATAAATTTGATTGCGGATTGAATCTTCTTCTTCTTCTTCTTCTTCAACATTCTCACATGGAGGATCAGTGAGAAATGTGAAGAGAAACATTATACGATCCCGAAGAAAAAGAAAATCGTCCTTCAAAATGATAGCCAAAGAAAAAATCAACAAAGCTTTCAACAGCTTGACCGAGAAGAAAAGAACCATAACCGGACATTGGTTGTAGATCGTTGGCCTTTAAGATGCCAACGCACGTCACGATGGTATAATATGATATCGTAAGGTATGAACTTCGCAATATATCGAAAGAGACAATGTTCATTTGCACACAATTTCATCGTCATCTTCTTCTATTGCCCAATACAAACATGTTAAACATGCTGTACTGTTAGCAAAATCACCAATAAAATTCAGAAATTCATTGATTTCCTTTCCATGTGGGCAATTTTTAACTTTGAACAAATTTCCTTCAAGAAATACTATCTTGGCTCTCAAACTATCAATTTGCAATTGAAGAATTTCGCCAGCTTTGTAGTTGTGAAAAAATGTGATATTATGCTTAAGCTGTCTAAGAAAGTCTGAGACCTGTGGAAATTCCATAGACTTACATTCCATCATTGACATCGAGGAGGAGGAGGAATGTATCGGATGATTTGAATACCAACCTTTGATTTGTTGTCTACTCTGCAGAATTTTTGCTTCCAATTCACACATTACTGAATCAAAATCTTGGATCCACATATCCGTTGGAGGCAGGGGCGGACTTATAGAGGGCGAGGGGGCTCGTGCCCCCACTAAATTTTCCGAAAATTACTAAAATAGCCTTCCTACTCGGTAATATGTTGCAATTGATGTAATATATATTATATGTTCCTTACAAAGCATAATCTGCGTATCTGGTGTAGTGGTCCAGTTTTGATTGTGAAGGCGGAAGGTTGTGGGTTCGAATCCTCCACCCTCCCTATTTTTGGGAAGCATTTTTATTTTTTATTTTACTCAAAGTTTACTATATTAAATTCCAAATTCTTCATTTTTTTACTCAAAATTTCAACACTTCTTTTCCCAAGTTTACTATATTAAACTTCAGATTTTTAATTTTTTTTTACTCAAAGTTTCAACACTTATTTTCTCAAGATTTCTGAACATTTTAAAAAGATAATTGATATGTGATCAAAATTTGTAAACTTATTTACTTTGTTAATCTTTAGATTGTTTTTTATCGTCAATTATTAATATGAAAAACAATATAGTCAATGTCTTTTTATAATATAAACCCACAACAACTTTCACATTTGTATATTACTAAAAAAAACTTTCACATCTGTATAAACCTACAACAAATTTCTTATATGTATCTACGGAAAAAATAATTAAACATTTTTTCCACGACAATTAATTTTTAGAATTCCGCCCCCCCTAAACTATAATCCTGGCTCCGCCCCTGGTTGGAGGCGTTTCACTATCACCCATACTTTCGAGAAGAAGGTGTAATAATGTGAAGTCTTTCGGCCATATCACTTTAAGAGCAACGATCAGATTCAGAGGTCTTTCGCCATATCCTGAAAGCGAATCTTTTCGAGATTCGACGTCCAATTTCACTAAATGGAGTCGAGAACCACTATGTCTATCCCCGAGGCATTATTTGTTGCATTCTCCATTGCAGAGAGCTGTGCGTGAATCGATTCCAAGTATCCGGGAGTCATGCTTTCCTCTTCCATTGATGATGATGTTCTTTGAGATATAGAAATGCTATTACTTACTGTTCTGTTTTCAATAATGTATGTAGTTGTTCTTGCTTGAAAATGGGGTATAGCTAATCCTAAAAAAAGAAGGCAATAATTAGATCAACTATATTTCAATTTCAGATCCCATTAACCATTTTTCAAGACAATTGAATAAATACACTAGTTGTATTATTTTATTTATTTTGTGGGATGAGGATGAAAAAGATTCTTTTACAAAAGATTAATAGACAAGTTAATGAGGAAGGTGCAAGCCCAAAGTCAACACATAATAATACACATTATTAAACAATTTTCTGTGCTTCTGTCATTTTGCTGTTAGGTGGTTGGGTTTGATGTATCTTGAGCACTTGAAAAAGAGCAATGATCGAGACAAAACGGTTGTGTCACAACAAGTGACACAATGGTGATCTACACTGTTGATTATGTTATATTTACATCATTATTAATTTAACTCATTACATCAACGGTGTAGATCATCGTTATATTTCATTCGTTGTTGTGACAATCTGCTATTGTCTCTATCATTACTCCTTGAAAAAAGTAATTTGTGATCTTAGACCGAGTTATCTTACATTTTGAGTTTCCGTCAATTATTTGATAATATATATAGCTAGAAGGGGCTCTCTATCATGAGATTTATTTTCAGGGCATGGCCGAGCGGCCTAAATTCCGAAAATAGTCGGGTAGTTTAAACCGGAGCGGTTACATTTACAGGAGAAAATAAGAAATCAGATTCATGTAAAGACCTGATTAAAAAAACCATGTTACATCATATCTAACATTTTTTTCAGATAGCAAGTGGAAATTTCCATATTTTGGGCTGAGAAGGTGGAATATTCCACGTTTTTTTAAAAGGCAGAACATGCAATTGAATATTGGCCAAGTGCATTCAAACTATGCAAATATCCCCGTTCTGTGACCATTTGAGGGGCTCAGGACGGGGAAATTTGCACGGTTTGAATGTGTTTAGCCAATATTTGAATTGCAAGTGTCGCCTTTTCAAATCATAAAAATTTCCACGTGCTATCTGGAAAAAAAGAAATTCATGTGTGACATAACCTGATTTACAAGTCAAGTCCTTACATGGACGTGGTTTTTATTTTCTCCGATAACTGCACATTTGATGCTAGAAATAATTGAGCTAACTTGCTGTTAAAAAAAAACACAGACGAGAAACTTACAGTTTAGGAAAGATAAAACAGTAGCAATGCAAACATAAAGTATGGCGAAATTAATAAAACACAGAAACAAAGAGAACACGGTGATTTAAACTCCTATGAATGGTATGGTTTGTCCTTGTGCTTTATTGATCGGCATTGCAAAACAAAGACGAATAGGATATTGTTTCCTTGTAAAATGAGAAGGGTATCCTTCATTTTATGCGGGAGAAACTGGAATGCGTGGGATTAAAACTTGCTTTCCGCAATGTTGCCCAACAGTGATTTCTGCATGAATCACGTTTTGCCTCAATTCTTTACATATCATCCTTGTACCATTGCATAATCCTCCTGCTGGATCTAAGTTTCTCAACAACATTATATGTGAATTCTTTTTCAAAAATGATTTGTGTAGAGGCGAGCCATTTGGTGTCAAAGAATTGAGGAATTCTTCCTGATAATAGCCGTTAGTGTCATCAGTAGCTTTGTCAAAGCTAGTGGAACAATGCCCTTCCCCTGGAAAGATCGATATCAATTTGTCATTTAGTTTATCAACATGTTCGTTTGTCGCTGCTATTATTGCCCGACTTGTTATATATACCGCTGAACATGCCTTCTCTTTTAAAGAAGGGAATATACAATTGATAAAACGATTTTCTGAACGGTCATCGTAATTCTCATCATATTCCATGACTATTTCTTTAGATAATTGTATCTTTCCTTCACAGTTTGTTACTTCTTCTCCACACCCAACCTTAATAAGAATTCACTGAATTGTATATCTCCTCTTGCTCTCATATTTTTCGTCAGTTATAGTTTCTTCATTATTGGCCATAAGTAAGAATTCACCAAGTTTGCCTCTATTGTCTGTAGTATTGTGCCTTTTGGTACAACAGGAAGTACTTGCCTAAAATCACCTCTGAATACAATCACCTTACTACCAAATACGATAGAATTTTTCATGATGTCCTTTCAGCTTCTGTCTAGTGTTTCAATTGCCCTTTTTTTTGCCATTGGAAACCCATATGATTTGGCACGCTCTCTTTAGTAATTCTGCATTTCAACTTTGTGATATATTGCACATGCTTGTTTCATTTGCATTAATTGAAATTTCAAAACGCGAGTGAGTTGTTCGTCCACCAAGCAATATTCCAGCTGTAACTCATGATGTAGCTTTCGCTATAGCTATCTTATGTCTTCTTCTTAGATTTGAATTGCACCATAATCATTTCCTTGTGAAGGATTACTCGGGCCACATCAATCATCCAGGCTACCTTAAAGATGGCCTCTATCACTTTTCATAGTCATTCAACCGCTTTCCTGCTCATGCCTTTGTCTCCACCCGTTCCAACGTCTCTCAGTGGCACCAACGTCTAGGACATTGCTCATATCATGTTCTTCTTCAAATTTTGCGTCAAAATAATATTTCGGCACCTTCCCAGGCCCCTACTTCTGTTGTGCTTCGTGTCAAATGGCCAAAAGCCATCGTCAGCCCTTACCCCTTTCCCCATTTAATTCTTCAAGTCCTTTAGACTTGATTTATTCTGGTGTATAAGGCCCTTGTGCCGAAGACTCTATTTATGCTTCCAAATTTTATGTTAGTTTCCTTGATGATTACACTAAGTTTTTGTGGCTTTATCCGTTACGTCTTAAATCTGATGTTGAATATATTTTTATTCAGTTTAGTACACTTGTTGAGTGCCAATTTAATGCCAAAATAAAATATGTTCAAACTGATTTGGAAGGTGAGTGTCGCTGCTTGAAAAAATTCTTTTTCATTATTGGTATAACCCATCGTCTCTCCTACCATCATACTTCCAAACAAATTGGTGCCATTGAGCGACGCCACTGGCAAATCATAGAAATAGGCCTTGCTCTTTTAGCTCACTATCATCTTCCTCTCCCTTACTAGCAGGACGCCTTCCTCACCGCCACATATCTTATCAATCGCTGACCTACCATTGTTCTTGACAATAAGTCACCTAACGAGATGGTTTATAATCGCTCCCTAGAATACTCATTCCTTTGTGTATTAAGATGTGCATGTTGGCCCTACCTCCCCCCCTACAACAACCATAAGACTGGTTTCCGCTCTAAAACATGCATCTTCCTCGGTTATAGTCCTCAACATCATGGGTATAAATGTCTTGACCTCGGTTCTGGTCATATTTATGTCTCTCGTCACGTCGTCTTTGATGAATCATCATTTCCCTATCACCAACCTCCATCCTCTACCCCACATTCGGCTCCCACCGTTAGCCTCCTCCCACCCTCGCACTACCCAAGCCTCCCACTCCTTCTCCAGTACCTTCAGCACCTTTCTCATCCGAAACTACAACACAAATCAGCCCGGTGAATCCAGCCTCTTCACCATCTTCGTCTACGGCCTCCTCCTCTCCATCTATCTCTCGCTCTGATTCTCCACCTTTTGCTCTTCACCACATGGTAACTCGCTACAAAACTAATAATCTCAAACCCAAATCCCTTCTTGATGACTTCATTCGATATCCCTTGCCAAAGCTCTTTTGGCCATCACTGAGCCGCATGAACCCACCACTGTAACCGAAGCCTTGAAACACTGTGGATGGAAGGATGCCATGAGGGATGAGTTTAATGCTTTGGTCCAGAATGACACTTGGGATCTTGAACCTTATTCTTCCACTCTTAATGTCCTCGAAAATAAATGGGTCTTTCGTATTAAGCGCCATGCAGATGGCCACATTAAGCGCTATAAAGCGCGCCTCATTGCAAAAGGTTACCATCAGGAAGTTGGAGTTGATTTTTCAGAGACTTTTAGTCCGGTTTTCAAACCGGTCACTATTCGCATTTTATTTTCTCTTGTTGTTTCACAAAATTTGGGTTATTCGACAGGTTGATGTCCAGAATGCTTTCCTTCATGGATTTATTAATGAGGATGTTTATATGCAGTAGCCACAGGGATTCCGCCATCCCGACTTTCCTTCTCACGTTTGCAAGCTCAAACGAAATCTATATGGGCTTCGACAGGCTCCTCGGGCTTGGTTTTCTCGCTTCACCGTCGTTCTCCGGCATTTTGGCTTCTCACCTTCACGGGCCGACACCTCTCTTTATAGATACACCCTCGGTTCTCAGTCTGTTTATGTCTTGATTTATGTCAACGATATTCTTATTACAGGTACATTTTCCGAATTTGTTCAGGACACTATTGATCACTTGTCCACTCATTTTCCGGTCAAGGACCTTGGCCCGTTATCTTTTTTTTTTTGGTATCGAGGCACTTCACACGTCCGACGGCTTACTCCTCACGCAGCGTAAATATATTTGCAATTTATTGGATCGTGCGGGTATGGCTCATGCCAAACCTTGCCTCACACCTATGGCAAGTAATCTTTGCCTTAGCAGTATAGATGGTCAACCGTTCTCTGATGTCACGCTTTATAGGAGCATTTTTGGCAGTCTCCAATACCTTGGTCTTACTCGTCCAGATATTGCATTTGCGGTTCACAAAGTCAGTAAGTGTATGCATGCTCTATGGGATACACATTGGGTTGCGGTCAAACGCACCCTTCGTTATTTAAATCACACCATCTCGGAAGGTCTCATGTTCACTCGTTCGCTGTCCATTGACCTCCAAGCTTTTACTGATGCAGATTGGGCATCCGATCCTGATGATTGTCGGTCCATTGGAGCGTTTTGTATTTTTATTGGCTGGAATCTTATTAGTTGGCGATCCAAACAACAACGGTTGCCAATAGTAGTACAGAAGCTGAATACAAAGCTCTTTCCCATGCTGCTGCCGAACTTCAGTGGATCAACACTTTATTACGTGAGTTGTCCGCTGTATTGCCTCGTCCTCCTACTTTATAGTGCGATAATATTGGCGCAACTTATTTGACGGTGAATCCGGTTTTCCACGCTCGCACCAAGCACATCGAGATCAATTTTCACTTTGTCCCCGAGCTCATTGCCATGAAGAAGTTGAGTGTTGCGTTTATCTCCTGTAAGGATCAACTCGCCAACCTTCTCACTAAACCCTTGGGCCATATCCGATTTCATGATCTCAAATCCAATCTCCATGTCCATCGTATTGCCACGGGATTGCGGGGGCGTATTGATGCACACGTTGATGAAGCCGAAACTTCTCCTCCAAGCAAAGCCGAATGACCTAGGGCTTCTTAGTATTATTGTTTTACTATTTTACCCATGATGTACTCTACTATATATACGAACCTATTGTACTCTTGGTTATTATGAAATAAAATGAATACTTTAAATTAATATAGAATCGTATGGTTCTTTTGATCTCATGCGGATTGTGTATAGGGATCATTTAGTACTTTTTGTATCTTCATGAATGTTTTGGATGTTGCTTTCAAAAAGTAGAATATTTTTTTTGTCTGTTTTTGTGGAAAGAAACCGACAACACTAAGAAAGCTTTCTCTTCCAAGCTCTATGAATTTATAGCTCGGGTTTACAATAACTTAATGTACCTGTCTAATTGATTCTTCATGTGGGGTAATTAAGTTTTTTTTTTTCTAATCAAAATAACATAAAAGACTTGAATACATTGTCTAATCGATTACCCATAACGAACTGAATTTTCACATCGTGTAGAAACACAATTTCAAACAAATAACGATTAATTTGCAATAATTGTGGGAGAAATTAAAGTGCTCAGTTATTAGAATACTTGGTAGAAATTAAAGCGTTCAATTATATGCATGAATACTTGGTTCAATTGTTGAATTAAAGTGTTCAATTGATTGAGTAGTATGATCAATTAAAGTGTATCATTAATTTGGAAAATAATGATTAATTTTGAAACACAACTTCTACACACAATTTTATATATATATATATATATATATATATATATAAAATCCGGTTTGGTCCGGTTTTAAACGGTTTTTATTTTTTTAAATTGGAACCAAATTGTTTTTCACGGTTTTGTTTTTAACAATACAAAAACCGACCAAAAAACAATGGTTTATACCCCTCCATTTGGTTCAATTTGGTTCGGCCCGTTGGTTTGGTTCCAGTTTTTTTTTTTTCACCCCTATCAATAACTTTCCTTTAAAACTGTGATAAATGTAAATTATGATCTAACTCGTATGAAAATTTAAAATTATAATATAAAAAATAAAAAATAAAAAAAGTGCACCAATTCTATGAAAAATAAAAAAATTGGAAAGCATGGATCATTTTGTAACAATGAGTTGCTATATTTAAAAAGGAAAAAATGAGATGTAAAGCTACTACAGTTTGGGTAGTGGTTTCCCTCTGGACGATAAAGCTTATCCCCCATTACGTCGATACTTGCACATATTATGCCCTATAGCTACGGCTCGAGTCCAATCACAGCTCGGTCATCCTCCTACTTCAATATCCCTGTGGCCGGAAAAGCAGAATAACCCCACTCCCGACAGACCCCAAATTCTGATCGCTTTTGCACGAGATCTTATCCATCCACTTAGTAATCAGGATTTTAACACTGAAATTATCATAGCTGTCCATCCATTCTACAATCCTAAAGACCTATACTGAAACTCCTTACCAAAAAAAAAAAAAAAAAAAAAAAAAAACCTATACTGAAACAATTATTTGCATGAAGAAAGAGATGAGAATTGTTTGTAAAACAATATTATCCAAAGTTAAACTCAAATTTTATTTTTTTTTCCTTTTTTTCAAAACAAAAACAAAAACTGAAAAAGGTTCTACTCCAGTGATATTACAGTGATTTAACCTATATCAAGAAAGAAAGAGAAATAAAATGAAGAAAATCGTGTATCGCCGCCGATGCTGCTTCTACATCTTTTAACATGAGTTACAGTAAGAAAATGACTACCAATACAGTACATACAAGCAAAATACAAATACAATTACTGCACTGCATGCCCATATCTTTCTTGATGGTGAGAGAGAAGACCAAAATACCCCCCATCGTTTTTTTTCTTTTTAATTCGATGATGATTCGATTCCTCTGCATAAAGCCCTTCTCCACCATTATTGTAAATCATAGAATTTCTTTAAACCACCACTGGTCCCACAAAATAATCAGAATTTCCTGCCACAATGATATTGGTTTGGAAAGTATATAGTTGTAATGAATCTAAAGACCATTTCATACAATGAAAAAAAAAAAAAAAAAAAACAGAGAATATTTCAACTGTCAAAGTATATACAAAAGTAATTCCAATAAATGTCTCACAATCAAAGGAAGAAAGAAAGAAATATTACCGGCGATTATGAGGTGAAGATGGTTGATCTGAAGATGGTTGTCTTTGTTCATCAAATTGGGCTCCCCCTCTAGCTTGACTTCCATCACTTGTATGTGGTGAATCATTAACACCGCTGACTCCCACCGGACCTAGAGAGCCAAACTCGAGCTGTTCACCATGTGACCCGGAATTGGTATCATGTTCAAATGGATAAAGCATTAAAACAGACGGAACGTTAGGTCCATGTGAAGATGGTCCAGCAGGATTCACAGATGGTACAGGATACAAGCCATAGGCGACGCTAGGTGGGCCCCCGGGCCCCATGCTGGAGTTGGCACGTAACGGACCATTCTGGGAATGGAAGGAAGTTGGCTCCCAAGATCTATCTGCACGACTATCGTTTGAAGACAAACGATCTAATCTTGAGATTGACTTCTCTGTTTGGCTACGGTTATAACCACGACCAGCTGTAGCTCGTGGTTTAGAATTCATATTCCAGTTCCCATCTCTATCACCATGGCTATCATTTCTATCATAGTTATAATTCCCTCTTCTACCATTACATGGCTGTCGATCCCTAACAGATATCTTCTGCACCATGCCACAAGACAGAAACCTTAGGTACATAACACATCAAAGTGGATTCAAGACGGTGTTTTTTTCAGACACGATTGGTAATTTGGTAGCACACATAACACCACATAAAAGTGGATTTTTTTTCCCCTGCATATAACGGGATTCGGACCTGCAACTTCCAAGGGGGAAGCTTCAACACTCTTTGCCACGAGGGCAATACCTCGTCAAAACATTCATGACGTATGAAGGAAACAAAAACGTATGGAGAATGAGTTAGAGAAGAGAGACATAAGAAGGGGAAGAGGAGGATCATCACATGGAGTAGTACGGCAAACAGCATAAATAATATACCTTGAATCAAACATGAACTTAAGACAAGCAAGACAAAGACTAATCACATGACTTCAATTCTGTGGTCGTGGATAATTTCAAACCGCTAACTGTCAAATGTTTACTCCAAGTCAAAGTGCTTAACAGTAACTCTTATCTATCCAAAGCTCTATCATGCTGAAAATTCAAAGCACCTAATAGCTTATTGGACAATCGTTTGTAAAAGATAACTTACTGAGATCCAAAAACAAATTAAGCAAAGCTGCGAGAACGAAGAACAGAAAACAGCAAAAACCTGAAAAGGCACTTTAGGAATATACATGATCAACATTATTACAAGTCAAATCAGTTGGCAACTTCTGATGAACTATTCCACAATCACAATACAATCCTATTCCTTGTACATGGGCGTGTGATAGAGAAAGTGATGTGCTTGAGGCTTAAGATAAACAAGAAATCAACAGCTAAGAAAGATTCCATGTTTGTAATTTTCAGAAATATTCGCTGGAAATAGCACACAAAAAAACAAGGCGAAAAACAAGATGCAGAAAACAACTATCATCAGAAAAGGAAGACGAAGTACTTCAAAGAAAAAGCAAAAACTTGGAGTAAGGAGCATCAGATGATTATAAAATCTTGGATGAAGGTCCAACGAACTATAACCTTCTAGATTCTTATATTTGCTCAAAGAGTAAGGGTCTGTTTAGAGATGAAAAAAGTTGTTTCAATCAGATGGAAAAAAAAAATGGAAATAATTTGTGTCCAACCACATCTTTTAATAGGTAGTCATACTGCATGGATAGTTATGGTGACAACTATACAGTAAACAGGCTACACTAGTATGAGCTTCTTCTTAACACTCTTTCCAAATAATCTAGCTGGCAGGAGGAAAAATAAAGAAAAACAAAACATAAAAAAAAATAAACTAATTACAGTAAATAATAAATGAAACCAAATTTGATCACAGAAAAAGAACTAAAACGTTAATGGCACAAAAAAATTACGGATTTGGGAAATAAGTGCCAGTTCCACTACGATGTTTTGGCATGTCACCAGCAAAGGTTGATACACATTTGGAGGCCTACTAGAAACAGGCGATAAAGGAGACACAGGAAGCACCCTGGAGCCATGACCCATTAACTGAGTTAAAAGATTAGAGCTGCTAGGAAGAGGTCTTCCGTGACTACTATCCCAAGGAATTCGACCTTGCAGGTACCCTGGAGGTATCATAACCGGAGTCTGATAAAACATCGGTCCAGGATGTGGAGGATTTTGGCAAAACCTTCCATACTGCAAATTCTGAAAATGACTGGCGAAATCACTGCTAAGAATATCAGATCTCTGCTCATCAGATGTTGCAAATGAATTAGCCAGTCTGAAGGAGGTGGATGGATTTATATGCTTAGAATGGCCGAGTCCCTCAGCTGAATCGAAGTTTTGAGAACTATCGTTATCATCTAACCTTTCATCCCTACCAAAATGGCCAGCAGACGCATCCGAAGCTCCAGTCTCAGGTGGAACATCATACACTGGAAGCATTGCAAGAAAAGGAACTGGAGGTCCGGTGGGACAAAAATATAAACCAGGATGCTCTCTTGGCCAAGGACCGGACCCCACGAACATTGGTGCAACGGGCATCGTTGGCTCTGATCCACTCGTTTGAGCAAATTCATAGCTAGGCATCTGATGCCGAGGAGCATGCAGAAGATCCACAGATTGAGCCCCTGGGTTTCCTTCTACTATTTCAGCACTCAAGCTGGATTGTGCATTCCACACATGGTCATCGTTCACAACATGATTAGGTTCATGTTCTGACATGGTCTTACCTTTTCCATAGCTATCAGGTAACTCTTTACCAACAGCTTTTTTACCACGCCTCTCCCTTGTTGATTTTGAGACCTTGACAGATGATCCATCCGAGGAACTCTCAGGGTACTACTTCTCTGAGAATTACTACGCCGGCAGATGAAAGCCTTGAACTTGTCATCCTCTCTTCATAGTAAGGGTCAGGTCCGCTATTGTCTTGAAACTGGTGATCATCTAAATGTTCTTCTCTCTGAGAACCACCGTGTTTTCCCCTGCTATGCCTCTGCTGAACTCTCATAGAAGTGCCATACCCACTTTGCCAAGACGGAGCGTGAAAATTAGACGTAGTTGACTGCCATCTTTCATCTGATGAAAACATATCACGACTGCCATTTTCAGTTTCAAAACCACCACCTGACGAACCAACTTCCTGATCTTGCCCAAACCATTTTCTGTTTCAGCTGAATTCACTTCCATTGAACCTAAATTCTCACGACTTTGCTCACTAGAATACTCTAAATTTGGACTTAACCTGATACCTGGAAAACGGTGAGCTAATGGTTGCGGGACAAAACCATGAGGATATTGCATGTTTGAGATAGAAGGATCAATCGAGGGGACATTTGAAGGAGCCAAGCCATGCATATTTTGTTGAGTATACCCCAATGAAGCTAAAAAAGATGGGGGTATAGGAAAAGGCAAGTGCGGTGAAGGTGAATTAAAGGGGAAAGGAATTTGACCGTTAAAATGATGAAGTGAAGTGGATGCCATCATATTTACAAGGTCTTGCTCTTCCTGATGTAATCCTTGTGTTCCCATGGTTGAGGAAAGTTCTTCATTCAGGGCATCTGAACCTGAATCACGATGATAGCTATTTGAGCCACTTACAGACTCAGAAGCAGCATCAAGACCTTGATGAGATGGAGCCATTCTAACAGTTGAGGAATCATCAGTTGAAGATTGGCCTAAGTGGCTAGCAACAAATCTGTCAGATCCTTGGTTCTTCTTTCTGTTATTGCCATCTAATCTCGTGGATGTAGTTCGAGTGTGTACACCTTCAGGAGGTCCGTGGCCGTGGTGGCGCCTTTCTTGAGAGGACAAATCACCAACATATGTATCAGCCAGCTCAGGGCTAGAGTTTGTTCTAGCAAACATAAATCGCCCATTGCTACCATTTAGTAAGTGATTGGATTTCATATTTCTCTGGCCTTCTACGTGTCCAACATGGTTAGAAGTAGATTCTCTAACAGCATGAGGAGTCACTCTTGCGCTGTTCACGTTTACACGAGTCGTGTGAGTTTCAGATTGAGAAGTTATCGGAAGGTCATTTTTCCGGGACATGCTTCCAGATGTATAACGACTCTGTCGGCCAACAACAGGAGCACCCTGAACATCAACTTGACCACCAACAGCACTGCTATTGGATTTTCTGACCCTGCTTTTCTTCAAATTATCGGACTCAGAGGTGGGATCTGGGTAGACAGTTTCAAGTCTCGTGTATCTGTTCTTGAGCATCAGGCCGCTGACCGCTACCATGTCTTTCCCAGGTATTTGTGAAAATTGATTTACTTCCTGAATTAGGTTTTCTTTGGGACACTCGAGCAATCTAGCCAGTCTTTTGCACCAAACGCAAACGCTCGTATTCTATAAAAATTTCCTGTAAGAAAAACAAAGTAAGACAATCAAATAACAGAAGAGTACTTCTGTCAAAGAGATTAAAACATCATCAGCTTTAGTAAAAAAATTATCATTCCCAGAATTCTATGGAAAAGCTCAGAATGCCTTCCAGCTTAAGCCAAGACACAAACATAGATTTAACTTTAGCAAAATCTTCGCTTTCATGATGGAATTGACCGACATAAAGACGGAATATTCCTTTCAACGCCTGTTCTACAGAATTAGAGAAATAAGCATAAACAAGATCCATCTTGACTAACCTTAGAGCATGCAGTTTCCTAAAAAAGAAAACATTGACCATGCAGAAATAGCAGATGTTTCCAGGCTTTACTTGTTGCTGAATACAATACTTTGGATGATTTTTCGCGCCTAGAAATAAAAAAACTAATCCAATTGCGGCTTTTATATTGCTGTAGTTTTGAGATTGTGATATTCTTAAAGGTGTACATCAAGGGCATGGACAAAATATTGTGAAACCTCACGTTTGATACTAGTACACTCAGCCCCATCTTTCCCAGAATATATCTGGATCATATGAAATGGCATTAGCATGAAAGATGAACATTCTTAACCCGAAAAATTAACCTGAGAAACCGTATTTCTCAGATCATGCCAGGAATAATTCTCTTCGATATGGTAAACGTGTCAATACATCACCGTGACAACTTTACTCATTCATGAGTTACCAAGAGTTGAACATTTATAGCATCCGTGCTACACCACATAGTTCAATTGTGCGATTTTGTCATGAATCGCGGGAATTTTGAAAAGAGGGTTGTTGTTGTCTTACCGTTGGAAAGTTAGTTAATTAGATAAGGCTGGTATAATAAATAGTTTTTAATTATGTCAGCTTTTACAGTTCAGATTCCCTCTAATCCCTTAGCTCAATTCTGTTATACGAAAGTACTACCTTGATGAGCAGTGAATATTCAATATTCTGGTGTATTTAGCTGAGATTTGACATAATGAAGACTTCAGTCTTGGACATCGATTTGCTTTTACATTCCTTCTTGTTTTACAATTTTGGATCACATTTTGAGTTTATCAAGGCGGGAATCTGGTGTTTGGGACAATTGGTATCAAAGCATGTCGATTCTCAGAAAAAGTTTGAGTCCTCACCATGGATGATGGAACTAGAATGAAGACCTTGGAAGATAGCGTGAGGAAATGTCATCTGGCATGAATCTGTGGAAAATTATGTGGAATCTTCTGATGCAAGGTTCGAGGAGTTTAGAGCACGCACGGATAATAGGCTAAATGAGGTTATTCAGCTGCTTCATCATCTGGTATTCTGGTGCAACAGCAACATGGCTCTACCAGGTCTTCACCTATCATTTAGCACTGATAACAGGCTAAATGAGGCCCAACCATGCTGGTAATACGGAGCAGGAAAGTACAAACCCTGCTGCTGCTCATAGCGAGATAACTCCTAAATTCCCCAAATTGATTTTCCAATCTTCGATGGAACTGAGCCTATGGAGTGGATTAAAAAGTGTAAAAGGTATTTCGAAGTTCACCGCACTAAGGATGAGGACAAGGGCAGCTTTAGCTGAAATCCGTCTTAAAGTAAAGGCTGACATTTGGATGGGGTCTTGGATGAAATCATCTAAATGGTTAGATTGTTGAACCCCTTGATACTGATGAAGGCTTGGGAAATGGCAAAATCTCAAGAGTTGGTATAAGGATCAATGTTAGTAGCAAGTAGACCCCTACCTAGAGGTGATCAACAATGTAATTCCAGGTTCTCACACTTTCGCTCAAAGGTTACTGAAAGAATCAAATCATTTATGTCCCAACAGTACTCATACAAGTCCATAACTCCTAAGGAACTGCAAGAGAGAAGAGCCAAAGGTCTGTGCTTCAGGTGAGAGAAATTCACACCAGGTCACCAGTTCAAAAATAGGCACTTACAATTTATACTCACTGATGCTGATGAACTTTATAGAGAAGCAGTATCTGAGGAGACAGAGGGGGAGGAAATGAGAGTGGAAGATGAGGTACCAGGGAAGACCACACAACTTTACCTCAATGCCGTTTTGGACAAATCAGTTCAAACACAATCAGAATTCAAGGACTGATTTTGAGAAGGCCGGTTAATAGTCTATTCATCGGTGGGAGTTGCCTCACATTTTTGGACCAACAAGTTGCTAAAGATTTAATATGTGTCATTGTTCAGAATGTCAAAGTGATGGTGGTTTAAAGTAGTCTGTTTTGTTTTTATTTCAGGGTATTTTTGGTTTTTTGGTTTATTTTAGGGCGCCATGAATAAAATAAGGCGGCCTGTTTTGTTTTTTTTTCTTGTTAGTCAAGTTACTTTGGTAGTAAGAAAAGGTCTTTCCTGTAACTAATAAAGGAGCAGCCGCTGTGTTTGTTTGAATATGATAAAAAGTCATAATAATTTTCTCTCTAAATTTCTACATGGTATTAGAGCCATGCGTTTCGAAACCCTAGAATTTCAGCATGAATTATAAGGCTGCCATGACCGGAGAGAGGAACTCCGTTTCTTTAAAGATAAAGGGATAATTCACCAGAGTTCTAATGTCAAGACTCCACAACAAAATGGGTTTCTGGGAGAAAAAACAGACATTTGCTTGACGTGGTGAGAGCTTTAATGATTAATTCAGGATGTCCGACATATTTGTGAGCTTTAGATAAACAAGAAGACATGTAGTCCAAATCTTAGTAGCCAACAAACTAAGGTCGTGACTGAGTCTGAGCAACATAGCACTTCTGAGTTAGTCTTGATATGGTTGACCAATCTAAGGATGGTCAACTAGAATCAAACAAAGATATGGGGCTTTGGGGAAAAACTTATCAGAGGAAGAAAGGAAAAGGAATGATTGAGGCCATTACCCAACCTAGCCCACAGTCTCCTAATAGAGCTGAAAATGAAGCGGCAGTCACTCATGAAGACTCTGATCATGACACTGACTCAGAAACCTCAACTCCAGAGAATCCTAAACCACCCAAAAGAGACCCTCTTCTTGATGTTCCTATAGCTCTTAGAAAACCTCCCAGAGAATGCACAAAGAGGCCTCTTTATCCTTTATCCAATTACTTGAGTTACTCTAAAATCTTTGCATCTCACAAAACCTTCCTGTCTAGTCTGTCTAAGGAAACGATCCCAAATAATATCCATGAAGCTCTTAAAGATCCTAACTGGAAAGAAGCGGTTTTGGAGGAAATGAGAGCTCTGAAAAAGAATGGGACCAGGGAATTGTCTGAATTGTCGATGGGGAGAAAGCCTGTGGGATGTAAATGGGTATTCACTGTGAAACACAATGCTGATGGGACTTCACAGAGATTTAAAGCACAGTTGTCAGTGGGCCAAAGGTTTTTCTACGGAATGCAACAAACACTAAACACAGATATGTTGCCTCTTAACTGCTCCAACACACATCCACAAAATCTAATAAGCTGATTGGGAGACATCGAGATTCAAACATTTCAAAATCTAGGATCATTCTCTCCTCAGAGATCTCAAGTTAAAACCTTATACTGTTAAGAAGGAAAGAAATTCATCACCTAAGTGTTGCTTAAATTAAACAAGCTGAGCGCAGTTGATCTAATGACTACCAGAGGCATTGAAATACAGGATTATGGAAAACATTCCTAAAATAATTAACCAACAGCATGCCGCACATTTCTTGATACTAAGCCCGCCAGTTGGTGGAATAACTACGCATAAAGCCCCTTCTTTACTCAGCTTAAGAAGGAAACAGGACGGATGTAAAAATGAGCTGCCAGCATACGAGGCATTAGCACTACAACACAAGTTTTAGAATGGTCATGGAGATTTAAGGATAAAATGGTGGAGTCCGTATTTGTTAGAAAATCCAACCCCCTATTTTATGTTTTTATTGGTTGAGCAAGTATGAGTTGGTGCTCCATGACTTCCCTAATATTATTGAGTGCTGACACCAATTCACTTACAGATACATGAACCAATACACAGCAGACAAGAGTACCTTTACTGACACTACGCCCAAGATTGTTGTTCATGCGTAAAGGATCAATCACATTGAAATGTTTGGAGACAAAAGGTTGGCCCTGATTTTCCTGACCACTCGGATACACAGCATAGACAGAGCTACAGGCATCAAGAAACAATTTGCTAAGTAGCAAGTTACCACCGTCCTTTCGAGGGGGTTCCACTGTAACATTTTGCATTATACGATAAAAGTTAGACTTCGAAATAACTTTAAATAAAATATTTCTTAGATTGCAAGATCTAGAAGTCTATTTACCAGTCACATCTGGAAGGGAACAAATGGGAACAGGTCCCCACAAGCTGACACAAAAATTGTCCCAGTCAAAGTTACCGAAGAACTCAAGAAAACGGTAAAGAACCTGAAAGCAGATGAAAATGCTTAAGTATAAGCACTTGTTAAAACAAACAAAAATGCATACAGCATAATATATGCATCGACCTCAAGTGGTCCCGTGAAGGAGTTGTTGAAAACATGAAATATGTAGAGAACTAGAGTCTCCAGAGCATAAGTGGAGATTAGTCCATGAGGAGCACCCAATATTCGACTCTCGTAGTAACACCATGCTTTGATCAATATAATACTACGTTTAAATAAATGGTTTTGATTTATCAGGTGATCAACCTGCAAAAACAAATGCATTATTAAGACAATCTTTTTATAAAAACAAAAAAAAATGGACATGCAAACTGCTTTTCTAGACAAGCGAATATATATACATACATACATATATATATATATATGTGTGTGTGTGTGTGTGTGTGTGTGTGCACGCGCACACGCGTGCGAAACATAATCTCCGAACATTTACGGGCACCAGTTAAATTTGTGAAACAAGATGTTGACCTCTTCAAGGAAGCAAAGTGTGCATAGCCCGCCAAGCTGATTAAATGAAATGTCTACTACAATGTTCTCTACCAAACACTTTATTATCTTCACCTGCAACAAATAAAACTTCTTAATAAAGAAAATGAATTAATTGTGGAAATTGTCCAATGCAGAGCAAAATCCACCCATAAGAAACACAGGAAACTCAAATGATTACCATGGAAAAGCATCTGATAAAATTGTCCATGTAATTTTTAAAAGTAATTGAATTAAAAAGCTTGTGTATTTCTATTAGGAAAGCCCTTTAAATAGAGGAATTGAGTACAATAGATAAGTCTTAACTTTGAAGCATTAATACTAAAATCAGATAAACTTGTAAGTATAGAACGGACAAACATCCTATTAACCTTTATCCTATGACTCAAGAGATAAAGACACAGTATAAGCAAATCCGATCATCTAACCCAAACAGACTTGGACAGTTGGACTCTGACTCTTAACTATTTTATTTCGTACCACTCTCCCTCAACAGGGCCGGCCCTGGTATTAATTGGGCTTAAGACCAAGTCCCCGAATTGGGCCTTTTAGTTTAAGGTTTTTTTTAAAACATACTTGTCGCGTTTTTAACATCCGTAAATACAAAATTCAATTTATTGATAGCCTCAAAACATGCCTACAAGGTAGTCTTTTCTAGCATATTTAAAACAAAACCAAATTCATATGTATACACAAAACATACCTTTTATTTTTCTTTGTGTGCTTTTTTATATATATATATATATAATAATATAAAATAATGTTAGATATTTTTTCATAAAGTAAATATTTTATAATCGTTTGCATTTTCGGATTTTCAGATACATGCATTTTCGAATTGATATGTACTTACCTTTTCGTGTAAGGGTTGCATGCTTTCATCCGATGAACAATGACAACCATACCCTTTCGTGCAAGGAGTACCTCCATTCATTTATAGGGTACTTGCAGCCTATAAAAGGCACAAGTATGCAGCGGAAATTCATAAGTTTGATAAAGATCATCGTAAAAACTTTGAGTGTCCTCGGTTTGATTCAAACAAGTCACCGCTTTGAATCAAACACCTCCATTGTATCCTGAGAGAGATTTTTGTTTGATCCCTTAGTGACAAATCGTGTGGGACTAAACATCTCTTAAAAGAAAACGTTATTAAGGTGCCTTGGAGTTTCTACTCACAAATCCTAAGTACTACATTTTTTCCAACAAATAATATATTCTTTTTAATTTCTATAGTTTTCCAAACAAAAAATTAATAAAACTTGATTGTATATCTATTTTTTTTTTGGGCCAAGTAAATTTTACTATTGGGACCTTTATCAATTGGAATAAAAAAAAAAATGGGGCTTTATAAAAACAAAAATTAACATATTATATTAGGTTGGATCGGATTGAATCTACACGATTTTTTTTTTTCTTTTAGCGAAACATGTACCGTTGGGCCCTCCCGGCACCGTTGGACTTAAGACCGCTGTCTCTCTGGCCTCACTATAGGGCCGGCACTGTCCCTCAAGTTGGGGGATGGATGTCGAATAAGCCCAACTTGTCACATATAAATTTTAGTTTGCTTTGGTCCAAAGCCTTGGTAAAGACATCTGATAATTGCTCATCGCTTGATCTCACAAATGGTGTACAAATTCTTCCATCCATGATCCTCCCTAACAAAGTGACAATCCAACTCGATGTGTTTACTTCTCCCATGAAACACCGAACTGGAAGCAAATACATATAGTAGCTTGATTATCACAATAAAGGAGCATAGGAATAATCGTCTCAAATCCAAATTCCTCGAGAAAATGTTAAATCCATATGAACTCACATGATGTGAGCCATAGCCCTATCCTCAACCTCAGCACTTGAACTAACCACCATTGTTTGTGTATTACTTTCCCACGTGAATCAGAGATTTTAGAAGGAGATAGAAAGAAGAAAAGAGATGAGAAGCTTAATGCTTTCTTAGATTAATGAAATACAATTACAGTGCTTAAATAAGTAGTTTAGATCTAAAGTCTAACTAGATGTAATAAATGAAATGCCGGCAGAGTAGTTAATGGGTAGTTGAGAGACATACCATCAATACTAACACCTAGAATTATTTAATGAACAAAGTAAAATAAGTATAATCTTAATAATTATTAGTAGATGTAATATTACTACTAATAACCCCAATTTATAGTAACCCAGTTACCTCCAAGGAACATGCAATACCTATTGGTGATCTTCTATCAGATATTAGGCTAGTCCAGTCGGCATCAGTAAAGCCTTCCCCATTAAGTCCTCTATTCGGCTTGTATAGTAACCCTTATCCTGGAGCCTTCTTTAAATATCTTAGGACATGATTTTTTACACTCCGATGAGGAATACGAGGTGCCTCTAGAAATTGGCTCACTACAATTATCACATACGAGATATCCTGGGTAATGATAATGAGGTAATTGACCTTGCCCACTAACCTTCAGATCATTGGGTGATTCAAATAACTCACCCTCATCCTAAGTAATTTCATATTAATGTCCGGAAGATTATCAACAGCTTCGCACCTAGCATTCTTGTTTCTTCCAACAAGTCAAGAACATACTTTCTTTGTGACAAGAAAATGTCTTGCTTGGACTATGCTACTTCAATATCAAGGAAGTGGCGGAGATTCCCCAAATCCTTAATGTGAAACTCTTACTCGAGGAACTTATCAATCCTTAGGGTTTAGGGTTTAAGGTTCAGCTTAGGGTTCAGGGTTTAGGGTTATCAATCCTTAATCCTTAATGCTACTTCAATATCAAGGAAGTAGCTTATCAATCCCCTGCAAATCACTACCAGTAATAACAAACTTCTTTACTGAATCTAAAACCTCCTGAACCAAGCTTGAGGTGACTGTTTTTAACCAAAATGTCTTATTTAATTTGCACAATTCCATATGACTCCCGCTTAGCAACAAATCCGGCGGTTGCTCCATGTATACATCCTCGCTTAAATTTCCATGGCGGCGTTCTTAACATCCAGTTGAGACAAAGACCATCCATGGCTTGTTGCAATAGATAATGATTCTGATGGATGAGATCTTTGCAACTGATGAAAACATCTCATCATAGTTATCAAGGCGCTTAGGCGAAGCTTCGGCGAGCCTAGGTGACGCCTAGGCGATCACCCAGCACTCAAGGCAAGGAAAGCTACAAACACTCAAAAATCGTATTATAGAAGAATGAAACAATATTAAACTAGCTCCATAAGTGAATACCATTTAACAAACACACTTTTATTAACAAAAAGATGAAAGATAAGCAAAAGGATCAAAGTTATCATAATGATTAAAACATAATCACCAAGCACCATTCATATGAATTATATATGAAACAGAAG
The DNA here is from genome assembly GCA_026214975.1 of Gentiana macrophylla. Lineage (NCBI taxonomy): Eukaryota > Viridiplantae > Streptophyta > Magnoliopsida > Gentianales > Gentianaceae > Gentiana > Gentiana macrophylla. The sequence goes on along the minus strand of JAOBSW010000826.1, from coordinate 9,867 downwards.
GGGGAAAAAAGCTTTGCCTATTGCCGGTAGCTAGCTTAAGGGGTTTTAAAAGGCAACTTAAAAAACAAAAACAATATATAAACAAGGAAAAGAAAATTAGAGCTTCATGTATTAATCTATGAGACTGACACACAAAAAGAAAGGAGAAGATGAGAATAAGACAAAAGATAAGGTCATAAGATATACGTAGAAAGTTACATGCTTGTGAGTGTAATAGCTTGAAATTTTTGTCGAGAAAAAAAAAACCTCACTTTCCCGCCTAAGCGGTCAATTTTGCCTAGTCTTTTCTCGCCTAGGCTTCGCCTCATTTCGGTCGCCAAGCTCATGTTCCAGGCAGTCAAGGGTCGCCTAGGGCCTAGGCGTCACCTTAACTACTATGCATCTCATCATAGTCCACACCATAGGTTTGGGTGTAACCTTTGGCAACCGATTGTGCTTTTAATTTTTCCATCGGCACCCTACTACCTTCTTTCCTTCTGGTGGACGGGATCTTGCGCCATGCAAATAGCTGAGGTATTGTCACAGAAAACCTAAGTGGAAGAATCCATAGGTAGCCTTAGGTCTTTGAGAATTTTGTTGACCCAAATCCCCTCACATACTCCAAGACCTCAGCACTGCTCTTGGAGACGGTGAGTTGCTTCTTGCTCTTCCCAGTGATAAGATTGCCTCAAGATAGGTACAGTACCCAAACCTAACTATTAACTAATCACAACGGTACTAATCAACCAACAAGGCAATAAATAACCGACATAATAGTTATCAGAAGATAACAATTTACTTTAAGTACATAAAAACAATATTGAGACATAAATACTTCTACATAAGCAAATCCGATCTTCTAACCCAAACAGGCTCGAACTCAGACTCTGACTATTTTATTCCGTAACATAATCCATGTTTCCAGTCACATTATGGGTTTATAAATTTATTCAAAACCACTCTGGCCAAAAAAATGTTATTGCACTAGCCTTCCCACCAGTATAAGTCAAGTAATGATGCATGACAAAAGAAACCATCCAAATAGGAACACATTGACAGTTTGACACCAACTGCATACATATAGACCTCTTACCCCGGAAAAGGTAAAACTAAAACATTATATTCATCTTTAAAATAAAACACAAATGATCACACGCCAAATTTGTTCCTATAACATTTGTTCCACCACCCTCTTTAACAGTAATTTGGACCCTTTTATAATATAAACAGAGAACAAGATCAAGTCATTCAAAAAAACTTAAATATGTATGAGACGCATATTTAAATCAAAATTAAGCAACATATAGCATGCATACAATTCATAGCCGGATGTGTTAGAAGAACTAACAATGTCAATCCATTAGAACTTCTAAGTTAAAATTAGAAGTCCAAAACATTGTCCTATTTATGTGGGTGGAGCACTCTTGAGTCTATACATGAAGGCAGGGTGTGAGGTCGGGGAGGGATTAAGAAGCCTTTGGAGGAAAGAATAAACACTTTCTGGTGCAGCAATATAGGAAGAAAAACAAATAGACAACATATAACCATTTCAAAGCAAAACTTCTCCACAAAATTGGAACCGCCCAGGAGAAAATTTCTCGGAAAGAGACTGTACAGTTTCTTACATTAAAACGAGGGCTGGTGAAAAATACACAACACTTTCCTAATGCATGTAGCTTTCTACCTATTTGCCAAATGAGAGGGAATGTTAGCAGAATTTATCTATCCTGAGCTCTCAAGTTATAGGAAAGAAAATCCCCACTTAGCTTATTCTTTTATTTCTTTTCTCTGTCAAGCTCTGTCATGTTCTCGCCCCATAAATTTCCTCACAAACAACACAAGTAAACACTAGAAGTAGAACCCCAATGTAGTCCGGACCAAAAAAAAAAAAAAATGTTAAAACACAGGAATACCCACACGCTACTGCACAGACATACTAAGTGAAAGCAAATATCATAGGCAAGTATCACATACTTCAGCTTGAATGTACTGGACCTCCTTCACACCTAAATTCAGCCTGCTCATTTTTCTCCTCATTCTCTAGCATATCACTAACTTGGTTCGCCCCATGTGTCTTTCAAAGTTTGATTATTACTGAAAGCAGTTACATCTATGTCCCCGTCAGGCAGATAGGTTTTTAAGGGCACAGAGCCAAAAGTAAAAACCTGCTCGAGGAGATATGAAAAGGGACAATGAGTAATAAACAAACAAATGTGGATCAAACAGACACAGAACAGGTCTCCTCCCTCCACAGAGAAAAGACAGCAATTGTTCTCCATTGTTATTTAAGGTGGATGATTGATGAACAACATCTGTTCTGCAATCACCACACCAACTCTAATTGTTCAAGTTTGAAAAAATCTTGCTCCCCGTCGACACAAAAAAAACCCGCAAAGTTCCCTAATTTATATTGAAAATATTTGTCATACTCCAAAATATCTTGATCAACAAAAGCCCAACATTGTACGTCTTTGGACATCCGAATGTGTCCAGAAAATATAGCTCACCACATTCTATTTTCATAAATATCTTTGGTTTCCACATACCATAGACAGCGCACATAATTCAGAACTCGTCTAACTTGTCAAAACACATCTACCCACAACAAAATTTCACAAAGACTAGTTTTAAAATGCACTCAGATTCTGATTATCATATTGACATTTGCTTCAAAACAGAAATGCCATCAAAATCGTGCATACTTAGCAGCAACGTGGAAGCATCATAAACTGACTTCATCAATCTTGTAAGAAATATATGGAAAACAAAGGCATTTGAAGTATGTTACTTATGGTTTTCCATGAAGTCCAAACTGATAGCAGCATGGACAAGTACTAAAAGACGAGAGGATAACAGTTATAAGAACATATGAATATAGATATCTCCCATTTTTCTTGTTTTTTAGGGTAGATGCATTTAATTGAATCTTTCATAACAAAACAGAACTGCTGCAGAAAGTAATGCAATTATCCAATAGATCAAATAAAGTGAACTAACAAACAAAACACACCAGCAGATACACGCAATCCTTATGCAGTTTCCTGAAATAGTGAAACCCAAGTCAATTATACTTAAACAAGAAAGGAACAACCTGACAGGAAAACACTTCATGATAAGCCGCTGCACATAGTCTGCCACAGCATTTCTGCGCTCTTCTGATGGCTGGTTTGGCTGGATGCAGGCAATGAGCTCTGCAATCCTCTCCTCCGCTTTCAACCATCTCTCTGGGTCCAGGGCATGGATTACGGACTCAGCACTGGGCAATAAACCATTTAGCAAAAGCCCATTTGGCTCTGACCATCCTCAACCTTTCCCATATACACAACTACCTTAAAGCCAACACCTAAACCCCAACCTTTGAAACCCTTTGCCTCCAAGACTCAACTACCCTTTACTGCCGCATAGAAGATTCTAATGACAACCCAAGAAAACAAAACACACACAGCATCTGAGTTCACCCAACCCAAGCAAATTAAAAAGTGATGCCGAGTTAATAATTCCCAGGAAAACAGCAAAGAAGTAATAATACTGGATGAAGATTTAAAACCTAACAAGCAGTAAAGGGATTAGCTCCAACACATCCTACACAACCACGGAAAACTCCAAAACTTTCAGAAATGCACAACTGATTATCTGTTTCAATTCACATCAATTTTCAGCAACATAGACCCAAGAAAAAAAAAAAAAGGCACTGTAGAATCTGTCACCGCAGACACAGAGGTTTGACGAGATAAGAGAGGACAAAAATGAAGATTAAAAAAAAAAAAAAAAACCCTAATGAAGCTTTTCAGAAGTTGGGAAGTAAGCAAAGATTCAATCAGTGCAATGTTGACGACATCAAGAAGGCCCAAAAATTTGTCTCAAATGACAACAAACCCCGAAAAGATTGTCTGAAAGAGTCTATCTTTTCTTCGCCGGTTTAAATGTAGATCAAAAATGCAAAATTCCGATGAAACAAGTGAAGGAAATGAAGGGATTGTATACAAAATACAAGGGGAGAAATGGACATATTTTGTATAGGGAACACAGCTTCAAAGACTCCTAATGAAAAGGTTCTTGATATCTTTCTATCATTATTAATTCTCTTTCTATTATTTTCTCTATCGGGTAATGAGAGATGAATAGATGATTATGATTTGTAATGAAATGATTTTTTTTTTTTTCTCCGTCTATTATTATTAATTCTCTTTCTATTACCTCCGTCCCAATGATAATTATCTATTTTTTTGTTTGACACGCATGAAGCAAGACAATTAATATTTGTAAGAATAGATTCTTATATCCTTGGTACGGATATTTATGAGTTTTTTTTTACTTAATGTATGTGTAAATCAGTATGCATTTATTATGATGGAGACTTTTCAAATGAGTGAAAAAGTTGAACAGCCAAACAACTTTTATTGTTCCTACCAATATTTCATAGGACTGTTCATATTAAATTTTTTTTTCCTGTAGGTAGTGCTTTTCATATTAGCCGTAAGTAGTGTAGTGGTATTGGTAATAATACTAGCACTAAATGATTGTTTTGGAATTAGAAAATGTCAAAATGAGTAATTTTAGGTGATGGATATATTTGGAAAAATCATTAAACGACGTCTTGGATTGAAAAATGACATTTTTATGACAAAAAAAAATTTCAAAGGTGGATATTTGATAAGGGACGGAGGTAGTATTGTTTTCTCAATCGGGTAATGAGAGATGATTATGATTTGTAATGAAATTATTTTTTTTTTTTTATTTTTTTACTCCGTATAAAGAAATGATTTTTCACAACAATGATAGATATAGAAACTTTTGATAAATAGATTACATGAAAAATAGTTTTATTGTCTCACCTGGTTGGATGCATCATAGCAAATATAGAACAAAAGGTTGGTCGGAGTGGAAAGTGAATTCTGGCCACTTAAGAAGATGCTCTGGCTCAATCTCATGGATGTAATAAACCTTATTGGGAGAAGTCTCCACCTTTTGCCTGACGCGTACCTCGAAGATTAGTCTCTTTGCATAATCGTCATGCCGGATACTATACGGAAGCAAAAATATAGAACAACTTGTTGATATTTTATTAAACACGATACTAATTTAATTGACTGTTAAAGCAGATGTGTGAATCTTGCTACTCAAGAAACAACAAACACAAAAGCAAGTCAAACGTAAAGATTAATGGCATTGACAAATAACGTAAACAAAAAACACACGATTTGACTTTGTTTTCGACGTCATACGACTACTCCACAAACAGAACGGAGATATTTTAATATGTACGAAAATCACGAAGATCCTACCCTACTACATTGATTACAATATTGGGTATTTATATTTCGAGACATCCTAAACTCTAACGCGCCATTAAGTCTTGTCGAATTCCCATAAATACCCATACGCGACTCCCCAACACTACACGACTCGACCACTATTTAACCATGCACACAGATGTAATCTCAACAAGATTCAAAACTCAACAGATCGCTCAATGTGAAAGATGGACCTCACCATTTGCACTTCACTCACCGACTTCCGGACTTGAATACTCTCAATCAAGAAACCATCATTCTCAATTGACCTATATTTAATTCCACTGATTGGTAGATCAAGTCACACTTTGACAAATCTCCACCTTGACTTGAACTCGCTCAACCTAACCGGATTGCATAATTCGGATGTAATGTACGGATGCATTCGTCAATGCCAGGATGTATTGTGCAGTTTCTCCTCATAATCCACTTAGTTGATATGTCTTCACCGAGCATCTAGACTTGATTATAAGCTCTCGGTGTTCAAAGAAGTCCAAGCACACCGAAACTTGCTCTGTTAAACTACTTTAGTAAGCATATCAAACAGATTCTCCTTGGTGTTGATCTTCCTTACTTGAACCCCTTCTCATTCCTTAAAAAATGATACATCACATTTATATGTTTGGTTCTCTCACGATGAACCTCGATCCTTAGCCAAAACAATATATCTCAACTTGATCCCGATGTAGCCCCAAATCGCTGACTAGCCCCTTCAACCAGATGCCCTCATCGGATGCTTCTGTAAGAGCCATGCATTCTGCCTCAGTAGTTGATAAAGCTATTGTTGTATGCAAAGTTGACTTCCGGTGACCACCACCCATTACCCAATGTGAAAACATAACTTGAATCATTGATTTCATGTTGTCCGCGATCACCAGTATAATCGATGATCACAATACCCCCATGACTAGACTCCCGAGTATCACCTCCATAAATAGAGGCCAACATTAGTTGCTTTTAATAGCTTTCAGTGTTCCTTTCTAGGTTGAGCCATAAACCTGGCCGACAACACCGATTTGCTCGAGACAAATCAGGCTCTGGGCAAACCATGGCATACATAAGACTGCCCACTGCACTAGCATATGGAACTTTGGACATGCATTCCTTCTCATCTGCTGATTGTGAAGCATAAAAAGATAAATGAACATTGGATGCCATAGGAGTGTCTATTGATTTTGTAGCGCACATGCCAAACTTGGCCAAAATCTTATGTATATAACCATGTTGAGTCAAGAACAACTTCCTCCTCGACTCTATCTCTTAAGATCTCCATCCCTAAAATCTTCTTGGCTACACCCAAATCCTTCATTTCAAACTCAAAGACTGAGAATGTCTTTTAGACTCAAAATCGACTTCTCCCTTGCATCTATCAACATATCATCCACATACAAGACAAGATAGATGTATGATCCATCTATCACCTAATCGTGATAAACACATCAATCATATGGACTTATGTTATAACCAAGTTGGATCATATAATTGTAAAACATTTTATACCATCGCTTTGGAGCTTGCTTCACCCATACAAGGACTTCTTCAACTTGCAAACAAACCCTTCCTTGCCCGAACTTGGAACCCTTTGGGTGAGTCATGTTTATCTCTTTGTCTACCTCACCATGTAAGTTTGTCTTCACATCCAACCGCTCAAGTTCAAGATCCCGATGTGCCAATATTGCTAAAACACTTTGATTGAAGTGTATCCTCACCACCGTGAGAATCTCATCAAAGTCCACCTATTCTTTCTCGATGAACTCTCTGCAACCAAATGTGCCTTATACTTGACTCATTCTCGCATATGTCATTCATTCCTTCTTCTTGAAGACCCATTTGCAAGTAACAACCCTCATGCCCTACATGGCTCGCTTGACTAGATCCAAGTCCGATTCTTCAATAATGAATCCATCTTATCTCCCATAAAGCATGCAAATCATCGAGATGACCACGTAACATGTCATCGCTTCCATGTAAGTAGATGGTTCAAAACCATCCACTTCCTATGCAACTTGAAGTGCATATCCAACCATTTCATCAAACTCATACCTCTTGGGAGGTGTCCCAACGTTATTCCTTCTAGCTCTGATTAACATCCCATGTTTGATTATTAGTTGAACCCCGCTCGCTTGATTGACTTGGATCGACTTACGGTATATGCTTTACTGCACTGCATTGAGTGATGACTCATCACTGGAGTGTTGTGGCTCAAATTGACTTCACCTAAGCTCCACCTCTCTCTGTCGCTCTCTCTCGTTTCAAAGAATGGTTTCGATTCAAGAGACTTCCCCATTGATAAGTGAGCATATAATTTCATTGAAAACAACATATGTGCTTTGAGAATAACCATGTTCTCAACTAATGACCAAATTTTATAGTCATTCACCCCATATTCATACCCTACAAACATTTCATTCTTGTCCATTGGCTCCAATTTCCCTCACTAACATGATAAGTAAAACCGTGCTTCCAAAAACCCTTAGAATTGAGTAGTCAACAAGCTTGCATGACCACGCCTCAATTGGTGTATTGAGATTGATCCCTACTTCAGAGGTCTCATGTTGATTAAAGTAGCAAGATGTACTCACACATTACTCTGCCAAAATATCCTTGACAAACCAACATTAGAAAGCATGCATCTTTCTCTCCCGAAAAGAGTTTGATTTAGCCTCTCAAATACTCCATTATGCCAAGAAAGTATTTGATGTAAGTCAACTAAATGATATATTTTACGATGTTTTATCCCCGATTCTCATTCATTTATTGATGTTTTCATACCAATTCGAGTTATAATTTGATTAATTTCATCCAAATGTGTATATAGTAATTATTATATAAAATATCATATTTTGATAGTTTTGTACCGGTTATAGTAACTGGGGCGTCGTTTTGGATTTATCGTGGGTATCTTTGTGTATTTGTTTTGTAGCATAGATACCAAGGCTGAGAGCTTAGGAATTGATGTGTCAAAGCGTGAGATTTGAGTGTGGATCGATCCAATACATAAAAGGCGTGGAAGGCATGATTGAAGACAAAATGGTTTACGCCAATAGCCATTTGGCTCTACGCCAATAGCATTCGTAGCTATGATCGCATGTAAGTCACTAACGTCGATATTACTAGCAAGAATACTTCAGGTACATCGTAGTATAGTAAATGCGAGTCAAGGTCGATCCTCGATGATGGTTAAAATAGTCTATCCTACGGCATCAATATTCTATCCATTATGAGCTAAAAATAGTTGTTTTAACCTATAAATATGAACCATTTACGTTGAATATCATATGTCGGGTTCATGAGTCAAGAAATCTACACTTAGCGTTTATTTCTGTTTCGATATTATTTCGTGTATTATTTGATGATTTTCAAGATCGAAATATTGGGATTTGGAAAAGCATGATGGACTTAACTGGAGTGGATCGGACGAAAAGAATGGGCTTAGGGTATTAAAAGCATCCAAGTTAAGTCGGTTGAAGAAAAACAAAAGTACCTCGTAACCCGAGGATGGCCGCCGACTTACCGAGGGTCCGTAATCTTCGAAACACGTTTTCTTGGGCGAGGGAGTCAAACTAGTTGTTCTTAAATCGGTTTAGATAGCTATAAATAAGAGGCTTCGCCTCGGACAAAAATGTGTACCAAATTATTCAAGGAAATTATGCAATAAAAGTTCTTAGTTCTTTATTTTTATTTATTTTATGAGTTCTGGTGGAGAGACGACGGAGTTGCCGCCGAGAGAGATCCGAAGCCGAGATCTACGCTAAATTTTGAGGTATGATTTTATGTCTTTTTAAGATGTGATCTATCGTTGTTCTATCCATTAAGTATGTTTTAATTGCTTATTTAGTTTAATTATGTTAGTAGTTAGTGTTTGCGGTTTTATGCAATGAAGATAAAATATAATAAATAAAACCGATGTCAACCCTAAAGTGGTTTCGTCAGCTATAGTGATAGAAACGAATCGTATCCGCAGGACTTGTCTGAAAATAGTGTTTTTAAGCGATTTCTTTTGTGGAGGTTGATGATTCACGATCTTGGATTAAAAAAACAATAAAACAAAGAGTTTGAAAATTGAAAGTAAAACTAACACGTAACAAATCTTTCCGTGAATAATTATAATTAAACAACTGTAAGCACCGTTGATCCACCACCCCAATGAAATTAACAAGAAAGACGCTACGTTCGTTTGCAAGCCTTGGATTATTATATACTAAAAGGCAAGCCGTCTTTCGATTTAACAATTACTTCGTTAACTATTCACCTCCTCGATGCAACTAACGAATTTACGGAACAAAGATATGGATATAAATTCTGGTCTAACAATATTCTCCTCAACTTTCGTTTGTTAGAAGAAATATTATCACTCTCATTCACGGCAATCTATGAATTTATCAAACTATCGTTATGTCTAAATTCAATCAAAGATTACAACACAAGTATAGTCATACACATTGCACATAAACAATTCAAAACATGAAGGAAGAACAAGAAACTTACTGTGAAACGAATAAATGCAAAAATCCTTGTTTATTCCGTGATGGTGGCTTCATTGGTGGTTCTAGCCTTCTGGCCTTTAGCCACTCATCTTCTTCAAAACATCCTA
>JAOBSW010000970.1:0-75026 GCA_026214975.1 Gentiana macrophylla | reverse complement strand
GAGACTTGTCGACGGGAGAATTCCATCTTTCAAGTACAGAGCTATTGGGTCCATCCACGCCGATCCTCGAACCACTTTGGTTGCACATCGACTTCATTGTAACTCCGCCTCGCCAACATTTCCACCGTAACCTTCCTTTTCGATTTGAAATTCGACGCGAGTTTAGACAACGCCGTCGGCCTCTGTGTTCTCACTTCGAGGCACCTGCTCGATGCGGACTGCCTTGAATTTCGATATCAACCCCTGAACAAATTTCCCGATAACTCTTCATGGATTCTTCTTTGGCTTCATACTCACCTCGTATATGATTTACCACAAGCTGAGAGTCGCTATATACCAGGAGATTCTCGACCCCCAACTTCGATGCTAGCTTCAAACCCGTGATCATGGCCTCATACTCGGCTTCGTTGTTCGTGGCCTTGAACTCGAATCGGAGTGCATAGGGGAATTCTTCTCCTTTAGGGCTAACCAACAATAACCCAGCTCCAGCTCCTTCTTTACTCGAGGCACCATCGACGTGGATGGTCCATTGTTCTTCTGATGACTGCTTATCTTGCTCCAATTGAATCGATAATCCTTCGGCTATGAAGTCTGCCAGGGCCTGACCCTTGATGGCGGTACGTGGTAGAAACTCGATATCGTACTCAGCTAGCTCGACAACCCATTTTGCTAATCGACCCGATGTCTCGGTTTTGTCGACTTGCTTCAAAGGTGGTCGGTGACCACAACAATGGGTGTGCTTGAAAATACACTTCAATTTCCTTGATGCATGAACCGGACTCCAATGCTAATTTTTCATCAGGTGTGTATCTGATCTTGGCTCCATGCAATGCCTTACTTACAAAATAAACCGGAATCTGCCCATGGTCTCCCTCTCGAACCAACACCGCACTCACCGCCTCACAAATCGCGGATAAACTAAGAGTTTCTCTCTTCCCGAGGTGAAGATAGTGTCGGTAAATCGATAAATACTCTTTCGGTCATCGAACGCTTTCGACATTTCTCATCCCACTCGAACGGACTCTCCTTCTTCAATATCCTAAAGAATGACAGGCCCTCTGTACGATATTGACAAGAAACGATTGAGGGCGGCCGTCCGACCTGTCAATCGTTGTACTTCCTTTACGTTACGAGGTGCAGGCATGTTCTTCAGAGCCTCGATCTTATCTGGATTAGCTCGAATCCCATCTCTTGATATCATATAGCCTAAGAATTTTCCAGATCGAACCCCAAAAGTGCATTTCTTCGGGTTGAGCTTCATGTTCGCAGCCAGCAAAGACTCGAAAACTCTCTCGACATCGTCAAGAAATCATCCCCATGGACTTGCTCTTGATCAACAAATCGTCCACATAAACCTCCATGTTTCGACCTATCGCCCCTTTGAAAATTTTGTTGATCGTCCACCGATAGGTGGCCCTCGCATTTTTCAAGCCAAACGGCATTGTCACAAAACAAAACGTACCAAACTCATTATGAATGCGGTTTTCTCACGAGTCTCGGGGTCCATGAAGATCTCGTAATATCCCTCGTATGCATCAAGAAACCCAAATAATTCAAGCCCAAAGGTCGAGTCGACTAACTGATCAATCTTTGGGAGCGGATACGAATCCTTGGGGCATGCTTTGTTGAGATCTGTGAAATCCACGCATATTCGCCACTTCCATCTGGCTTAATTCAACACAGGATTGGCTAACCAATCCGGATAGAACACTTTTTGACGATCCCAAATGATCAACAACTTGTCAACTTCTTTCCTTACCGCTTCTTCCTCTCGTGAGCGGAGGTTCCTCTTCTTTTGCCGTGACGCCTTCTTTTTGGGTCGACATTGAGTGGTGCATTGCAATATCTGCCGATAGGCCTGGCATGTCGTCTGCTTTCCATGCGAACACATCTCGACCAGGAGGTCGACCAAGGCTTTCATGTCGGGGTGTGACAACCACTTCCCGATCCGGACCCTTGGCCCTCTCTTCATTCCGGATTACGACGATCTCTTTTGTCGGATCGACAGAGACCCACTTGATCCTCCTCTTCTTCCGGTATTAATTCCTCAACTAGCACTTGTCCAACTCCTTTCCCTTTAATTGTGACCAAGCTACAATTCCCTGGCTACCTCGATGTCGCTTTACCTCTACCTGGGGTACCATACCAGGTGGGAATTTCATCTTCATTGTGGAACGTCGAGATGATGGCTCGAGATCGTATAAAGCTGGCCGGCCTAATATCGCGTTGTATCCCGATGGGGCCTTAACTATGACATAGGTCATCTCCATTGTCCGGCCTTTTTCTCCGCTCTCCGATCGTTGTCAATAAATTGATCGACCCGCAGGGTGGATGGCTTGTCCTGTGAATTTGGAAAACCTCAAAAGATAAAAGTTGTAGATCGTAGTGTTTTCTATAAGTTCACCAATTTTCGTGGAGATTCGAATCGGCTAACCTACGTAAATATAAAACGATCGACGATTTACGGTCGCAGCTTTTCTCAATGCATTGTTTGGATTAATCGGCTATTTTATGCAGGATTTACGAGAATCTGGATTGGGTGCAAAGATAAAAATTGTATATCGAGATGTGTCGGAGATGTGGTAAAATGTCGAATTTTTAGAGGTGCTTTGGTTAGGGAACGGCTGATACAAAAAACGGGTTTGGAAAAACAATTAGGGATTTTGGGATGAAAGTTTGAAAATTTAAATATCTTCAAGTTGTCTGGGTAGGATTATGAAGATTTGAAGATATATGTGGATTTTTTCACTGGGGACGAAATAATTAAGAGAAAAAAAAAGCGAAATAATTTTTTTTTGAATATAATGCTAAAATAAAGAAACAAAATAAATGGGATATTTGATACATTAGTTCTTTGTCTTTCGCTACCAACCGATGTGATACGTGCTTGTAGAAGTAACTAAGGGACCAATAGAGAGCTATGAAAACCTAGTCCTGAGTCTCCGACTTAGGATCGAGGCTAAGAACACACAACGCTTGTTCAACACGCTGATTCGTTCTTAAGGGTGTTTTCTCTACGACGAAGAGAAAACTCACTCGCAAGTGATTTTTTAGCCTAACGACTTAACCAAGAGAAAATTCTCTCAATATAATAATAATGATTTTCATAATTGTTGTTCTATTAAACTCCTAAGTAATGTGAGATAAATTACTTAGTAATTTTCGTCACTTTATTTTCTAGTGGGCCTAACTTGATTCTAATAAGCCCAAATGACTTTTAATAGCTAAAAACAAACACTTAACCCAATATACTATGATATAGGCATCTCCCCGAATGGGTTTTTGGCCTATTACCACTTTAAAACATCATAAAATAATACAAAGGACCAAAGTGGCGCCCCAAACAAATGGGCTGGCCTTATTGATACAAAAATTAAATAAAAGACTTCTAATTAACTTATCCAAGTCCATCTTCATGCTCTCCAAGCCCAATAATATAGATAGTGCATTTTATGGGCTGATCTTCAACTTGTTTGGACTGGATCACATCAGGAACTCATGACATGTACTCCTTCTCCTCTACTAATTGTGAAGCAAAAACTAACAAATGAACATTTGATGCCATAGAAGTATCTATTGGCTTAGCAGCTGACATGCCAAACTTTGAAAAAATCTTCTATATATATAGCCCTGCTGAGATAAAAACAGTTTCTTCTTACTTCTATCTCTTCAGATCTCCTTCCCCAAAATTTTCTTAGTTGCACCCAAATCCTTCATTTCAAACTCAGCACTGAGAAGGTCTTTCAGATTCTGAACATCAGACTCATCCTTGCAGCTTTCAGCATGTCATCCACACATAGCACAAGATAGATGTATGATCCATCTTTTAAGCCGATCATTGTAAACACATCAATCATAAGGAGTTCTCGCAATAACCCAACCGGATCATGTAATCACAAACCTTTTATACCATCGTCTAAGAGCTTGCTTCACCCATACAAAGACTTCTTCAACTTGCACACAAAATCTTCCTTGCCAGGAACTTGAAAACCTCTCGGGTGAGTCATGTATATCTTTTATCTACCTCACCATGTAGAAAAGTTGTCTTCACATCTAATCGCTCAAGTTCTAAGTCCTATGTGCCACCATTGCTAGTAACACTATGATTGAAGTATGTCTCGACCACCGTGAGAATATCTCATCAAAGTCTACCCTTCTTTCCTGATCAACCTCTTACAACCAAACGTGCTTTATAATTAACTCCTTCGCCTTTCGCTTATTGTTACAAGATAAAGGTGAAGGAATGTTGAGTGCGATCGGTGATGTTCTCTTCGATAGTATGAAGCCACCAGCAGCTGATGGCCGACAAGTATGGAAGCCCATCACTGCTTGATCAATTTAGTATGATATAATATAGAAAACGATTATTCTCGTTATAGTTTGTTATAACCGTTTGTAACTTACTTCGACTAATTTTTTTTTTTTTTTGAACTATTGTATTAATACTCTCTAGCAAGGGACTAGAGAGCAAAGAAAGAGGTACAAGTTACGGCTTGCGGACAAATTACGTAAATACAGAAAACCAAAAAACCATCCGAAAGCATTACAAATAAAAAAACAATAGCAAGAGAGTCTAAAAACTAATAACGCTTAAAATGCAAGAGCAAAATTACTTCCGACTAATTAATGAGGTGTATGAAGCTATAAATACCTCATCATCAATTTGCATTGTAACTTAACTTGTAACTTTACTTCATCAATAATAATTCCAGATTTTATTTTGTGTTTGTAATTCTACAAACTTCATCATGGCATCATTAGATCTATTAAGCAATCCCAAACCTTCATCTCGTATAAAACGGACCGCTTAATGGAAATAATGTCTTCACACTCATATAGGACAAGTAAGGTGAACCTCAATTGGTCCTACATGATGTGTTTTGCATCCCTGGTTTTAAATATAACCTTTTATCCTTACCATCTTTTATTAATCATACAAAAGGTGCAACTGTCTTTTCTGCTAACAAGTGTGTTTTGCAGGACAAGAACAAGAAAATGATTGGTTAAGCTGAGTTACACATAGGACTTTATGTCATGGATTAACCAATAAGACTTTCTGTTACCAATGCTGTAGAAAATCACACCTTATCTGATAGATTAGATGATGCACTTTAATGGCACTACAGACTTGGGCACTTGCCAGATAAAAGACTGCAAGTCATTAGTTCACAGTCTGCTGATGTCAAGTTTTGTAATCATGATCTTTGTTATGTCTGCCATATGGCTAAACTAAAGAAAAATCCTTTTTCCTGTAAGTACTACTACTGTAAATGTTGTTTTTGACCTTGTTCATATGGATATTTGGGGTCCTTTGAGACAGAATATTGTATATGGACAACAATATTTTCTTACTATTGTAGATAATTTTTCTAGATTTACTTGGGTTTTTCTTATGAGGCACAAATCTGAAGCCTCTGACCTTGTTATATCTTTTGTCAAATTTGTTTCTACTCAGTTTCATAAGACTATCAAAGTAATTATATCTGACAATGGTGCAGAATTTCAGCTCACTGACTTTTATGCTCAAGCAGAGTATCATGCATCATACATCTTGTGTAAGTACACCGAGCAAAATGGTATTCTGCCGAAAAAACATCATCATCTACTTGAATGTTGCAAAGAGGTTTGAGGTTCCAAAGTAATCCACCCATTGAATATTGGGGTTTGTCTTTTACATCTTTGTAAAGTTGATTAATACTACACCTACACCATCTTTGAAGGAAAGCACTCCACATGAATTGCTTTATGACACTAAACCGGACTATTTCTATGTTTAAAGTTTTTGGTTGCTTAGTCTTTTCTTGCACACTTCAGCAGTATAGGACAAAATTTGACTCAAGATGTAGGACTTGTGTCTATCTTGAGAATTCAAATACATCTAAGGGTGCTATTCTCTTAGACATTACCAACAAAGATATCTTTGTTGCTAGAAATACTCAATTTCATGAGACTTTGTTTCCTTTATTTCAACAGGTGTTGGGAAATGCTAGATATCTTACTGACATGGCCGTTCCTTTACCAGTAAAGGACACTTTTGATGATCTACTGAATGAATCAGCAGACCAGTCAGATATAGGGTCAGCTGCAGCTGAGGCATCTAATGAAGAGTATGCACCAGTCAACCAGGTACCTGAACCTACACAACTAAGAAGATCCATGATGCGGATACGGTTCCAGGAAACGACTCAAGGGATCAATGGTGAGCTATAGATACCTAAACCTAGTGTCCTCGACCTAGGCTAAGGCCAAGAATAAACAACGCGTGCTCAAAACGCTGATTCGTTCTTGAAGGGTGTAATCTCTACGACAAAGAGACTACTCACTCATGAAGTGATTTTGTCTTAATCATCATGATTAAAACGGCAAGAAGAGAAAAGATCTCAACTTAAAAGTTTAACCGAATTTCAATAATATTGTTCATCCTCTTAATATTACAAGTAGTATGCCTTTTATAGGCTACAAAATAAAAGACAAATAACTTCCTAAGCAATGTGGGATAAATTACAATGTAATTTTCGCCACTTTATTTTGTAACAAATATAACTCAACCCTAATAAGTCCAAATGACTATTATTTGCTAAAAATAAACACTTGACCCAATATACTAACATATGGGCAACTTTTGACACGGGCCTAAGGCCGTTTATTCATTAAAACACCGGAAACTAAAATAAACAAAACAAACAAAATATCTCGGGATGGATCACATCATTCCCTCTCCCGTTGGAAAGGATTCGTCCTCGAATCAAAAGGATGTCGTAAAAGTCTTCAAAGACCCACCAATCGCGAACAAACCACAAAAATCCTCAAAAAGATACCGGATCAAATACAAAGTTGATGGACGATTGCAAACCAATTGACCGTAAACACGACGAGCTAAACGGCACCAATGAAACAAAAGAACAATCCTCGGTCCGATATAGTCGATGAAGCTAGGAAAAGTAGCAAGATAAGCATAGCAACTCGGACTAGGAGATGAATCACCATGTGCAACAAATGGATCAAAGAAAATATGCTTCGCTTGCCATCATCATAATCGAGCACGATAAACCAAAGGAAATATAGGGTCGCTTTGGATGTATCGAACATCTCGGTTTCTCCTCGTGTGGATGATCCTCATGTACCGCACGTAAGACAACATAGAACTCGACCACACGGTCGGTAAAGTAGGACAAACCACCGCAGATGCCGCAATATCCTCAACCACCAAATTAAGACTATCGCACCATCGCCTCCTCCACATGCTCATGTCCTCTCGCAACGTGCTTATCCACAACCGATTCCGCGACGCGCAACATTACTCTCAATTTGACCAAAGAACAAATGTGTCATCAATGTGAACTATCGGTCCACAACTAAGGCCTCACCATTTGAAACCACTTCATCAACACCTCGACCAACTCATCTAAAATTTCGTGCTCCTTCAAATCCACCACACGCTCAACTACTTCGCCACATATGCTCCTCCTCATTATTCAACTCCCGCTCACAAACACTAACAATCGCTTCTTTTCCTTTGCAGAACTAATGTTGTTGCATCATCAACTGTAAAAAATTCTCCCAAAACAGTTCACTTTCCTTTTCCGCAGTGCTCAACGCAGCTTCACTTTCCCTCTTCATTTGCGCAATAACGCTCGGCACATTCATTTTAGTTTATGTATCAACTCAAGGAAGAGCTCTACCCATCTCTTCTAACACTTTATCATTTTCCACATTTTTGGATGCTTCAAACCTAGGCAAGTAATGACGGGGCACAAAACGTTGCTTCATTTCTCTTTTCATTTCACCCAAGTACTAACCTCTGGATCCCAATGCATACGCCTCAAAAAATTTAATTCTTTCCACCATGTGACAGCATTTCCAGTGAAACTATGTTGTGCAAGGTCACACTTCTTCTTGTCCGAATATGTATGGCATGTAAAAATCCGCTCCACCTTAGCTTCCCACTCAAAATATGCATCGCCATCATGTGTACCACTTAAATGGTGGCAATGCCATTTGTACCTCACAACTCTCGTGTTTGCACTCACCCTCGCTCTCTTAGTCGTAGGAATACCCTTGCAAACAAATCAGCATAACGAGCAACACGAGGAGTAATTCAAAAAACCAACAACCTAGACTTAAACAACTAAGGGTAGGGGGAAACGGTTTTGGAAAAAAAAAAATAACAGGCTGGGGACGTTCGTTTTTGGGGGGTTGCAGGAATTAGGTGTTTTTTTTTTTTTTTTTTTTTTTTTTTGCTGAATGGTATTAACTAAAATAAAACAAATTCAGGAACAAATATATATTAGGTCAACGTGTCTACTTTTGTGTTGTACGGCGGCCTTTGGAAAACAAGAACAAAGATTTGTTTATTTTTTTTTTCTTTTTTTTTTTTTTAAGATGGCCGACTGAAAATAAAACAATTAGGTCAAACTAGGAGTATTTTTCTGATCTTTAATCGGCAAGAACAACAACCGGAATTTGGGCAATCAATGAACGAAAATAAAAGAAGCAAACAAAGGTTTAGCAATATTTCAATGATGATGCATGGATCAGGAACCTGGGAACCAAAGAAAAGCCCTCTTTTTTCTTTTTTTTTTGTGATGATTATCAACGAAGAAGAATAACAAAATAAGGAACAGAGATTTTTTTTTTTTTTTTTTTTGACAGTGGTGATGATCGAATTCAGGCAAGAACGAGGAAGAGCAGAATTTTTTTTTTTTTTGATGATGATTATCAACGAAGAAGAATAACAAAATAAGGAACAGAGATTTTTTTTTTATTTTATTAAGACAAGAAACGAAAGAGCAAAGGAAATTAAAACAAATAAGGATATTTGATACCTCGGCACACGCCTCTACTGCCGACGCGGATCAGATTCAGGAAACGACTCAAGGATCAATGGTGAGCTATAGATACCTAAACCTAGTGTCCTCGACTAGGCTAAGGCCAAGAATAAACAACGCGCTCAAAACGCCGATTCCTTCTTGAAGGGTGAATCTACTGTAACAAAGAGTGATTTTGTCTTAATATTACAAGCAGTATGCCTTTTATAAATTTCTGAAATAAAAGACAAATAACTTCCTAAGATGTGGGATAAATTACAATGTAATTTTCGCCACTTTATTTTGTAACAAATATAACTCAACCCTAATAAGTCCAAATGACTATTATTTGCTAAAAATATACACTTGACCCAATATACTAACATATGGACAACTTTTGACACGGGCCTAAGGCCGTTTTATTCATTAAAACACCGGAAACTAAAATAAACAAAACAAATAAAATATCTCGGGATGGATCACATCAATCCACCAGAACAAGAAAATCACCAACCTTTTATCAAGGTGGCGTTCATACTGCTTCGATGAGACTACACCTGCCGAGTGCGCTTATAAGCTATCCGACAACCTCTCAAAGAGACTATGCCAGATTCATCAATGCTATTGATGCTGTTAAAAATCCTAAGACTTATAATCAAGCTATCAAGCATGATGAATGGAAGGAAGCAATGCAAAAAGAGATTGAAGCTCTACAAAAGACTTATACATATGAAATAGTTGATCTGCCCCCAGGAAAGAAACCCATTGGTTGCAAATGGGTTTACAGAATCAAACACAACCCTGATGGTTCAATAGAGAGATATAAAGTAAGACTAGTAGCAAAAGGCTACACTCAAACATATGGAAATGATTATCAAGAAACGTTTTCCCGTGTTGTCAAAATCACTACAGTTAGAACCTTACATGCAGCAGCAGCAGCCAATAATTGGCATCTATATCAAATGGATGCCAACACTGCCTTTCTACATGGAGATTTACATGAAGAAGTATATATGCAGTTACCTCAGGTTGTGCAGCAACCAAACCAAACCAAGTTTGCAAACTTACCAAGTCATTGTATGACCTCAAACAAGCCAGCAGACAATGGAATTGCAAGTTGACTGAATCCTTGGAGGCTCAAGGATTCATTCAATCCAAAAATGATCACAGTTTATTCACAAAAGGGTCAGGACGGTCCTTTATTGCCTTATTGGTATTTATGGATGACATCATAGCTTCCAGCCCTAGTGAAGAATTGATTCAGCAAGTAAAGGATGCTTTACATTAGCAATTCACCATCAAAGATCTTGGAAAATTGAGATATTTCCTAGGCATTGAGGCTGCTAGATGTCCAAAAGGTATATCCATTTCACACAAAAATACACACTTAATCTCCTAGAAGAATATGAATTTTTGGGAGCCAAACCTGCTATGACATGGAGTCTAAGCAGACTTTACAACAGGGTGACTCTCCACATTTAGAAGACAACACTGCATACAGATCACTAGTGGGTAAATTGATTTATTGCAATACAAGATATTGCTTTTGAAGACAGCTTACAGGCCTAGTGAAGACAACACTTTTACCGGACCACATATTGCTTTTGCAATACAACAACTAAGTCAATTTCTAGACACTCCTACTGAAAATCATATGAAGACCTTACAGGCAGCTGAAGTATTTGAAGACTAACCCTAGTCAAGGAATCATATTTCCAGCAGACAATAACCTTGTACTCAAAGGTTTTGCAGACAGTGATTGGGCCGGTTGTCCTGAAACAAGAAGATCAGGTCAGGTTATACGATGTTTCTAGGAGATGCTCCAATCTCCTGGAAGGCCAAAAACAAACAACAATAGCTAGAAGCTCATCTCGAGGTCGAATATGAGTGGCTATGGCAAATGCGGTTTTGTGAAATTCATGGTCGATTTATATACTACAAGATTTGCGGTGTTCCAGGTTTAGTTGCTTGATGTGTTATTTTGTGACAATGCCAGTGCAATGCACATTGCTCATAATCCAGTCTTTCATGAAAGAACAAAACATTTTGAAATTGACTGCCATGTTGTGAGAGACAAAGTCAAATCAGGACTTGTCAAGCTTCTCCAGTCAACACAAAAGAACAAGTAGCTGATATTCTCACCAAGCCCTTGGATGCACCTTTTTACTCCTATCTGCTAGAAAAATTGGGAATTTCAAAGATCTTCCAGAATTCAAGTAGCTGAAGGGAATACTGAGTGCAAACTGTTCATGTTCCACTCTCAGGTTGAAGGGGGTGTTACAGTATAAAGGCTGAAGTGAATGCTGAGTGCAGTCATCTGATGTACTCTTCCGACAGTATGAAGACACCAAAGACTTTTGCCGATGTATGATAAGCCCAACAAATTACTTGATCAATTTAGTATGATGTAATCTAGAAAACGGTTATTCTGTTATAGTTTGTTATAACCGTTTGTAACTTACTTCTGACTGATTCATGAGGTGTATGAAGCTATAAATACCCCATGATCAGATTCATTATAACTTAACTTGTAACTTTTACTTCATCAATAATAATTCCGCATTTTATTTTGTGTTAGTAATTCTACAAACTTCATCAGTTATTCCTTCCTTTTTTCTTGAAGATCCATTTGAATGTAACAACTCTCCTATTAGCTAGATGTTTAACTTGATCCTAAGTCTAATTTTTCAGTAATGCTCCATTTCATCTCCCATGGCAGCAAGCCATTGAGATGCTTCAGAACATGTCACTGCTACCCTGTAAGTAGAAGGTTCAAAACCATCAACTTCTTCTGCAACTTGAAGTGCATATCCAACCATATCATCAAAATCATACCTCTTGGGAGGTACCCCAACACTAGATCTTCTAGCTCTATTGACAGCTATACTCTGATGACCCACGTTCTCAGTTTGACGCTCAACTGAAATTTGCTCAGCTGACTAGCTTGGACTCAGTTCTGGTTCAGTAACCAGATCAGATGAAAACTGACTTGGATCAGTTGATTGTTGCATTTCAACTGACTCCACCTGAAGCTCCACCTTAATGTCAACTTTCTCGTTTGTGATCGTTTCGCACTCGGTTGTCCTCTCTCATCGATGAATCGAGCATAGAATTTTCATCAAAAACTGCTTCTCTACTGAGAATAACTCTGTTTTCTGCTGATTACCAAATTCTATAACCCTTTACTCCATCACAATACCCCACAAACACTCATTTCTTGGCTCTTGGTTCCAGTTTCCCTTCATTCACATGATAGTAAATTGTGCTTTCAAAAACCCTTAGAACTGAATAGTCAGCAGGCTTGCCTGACCACATCTCAACTGGTGTTTTAAGACTGATCCATGCGTGAGGACTCCTGTTGATTAAGTAGCAAGCTGTGCTTACAACCTCTGCCCAAAATCTTCTCGACAAACCAGCATTATAGAGCATACATCTTGCCCTCTCTAGAAGAGTTTGATTCATTCTCTCAGCTACACCAATTTGCTGAGGTGTATTCCTTACAATGTGATGCCTGACAATACTATCAGTTTTCAAAATGTATCAAACTCACCCAAGAAAATGCCGCACCAGATCTCAGATCGAAGCCTCTTGATCTTCTTTCCCAACTGATTTTCAACTAGAGCTTTCCACAGCTTGAAGTTATTATGTTGGTCCCTTGGAAAGGCTAACACAAGTTTAGAGGGGGGGTGAATAAACTTGTCACCAAAAACTTTTCCCAAACTGGAGAAGCCCCAGGAACTGAGTTTCACAAACTCAAAGCGATACTCACTCGCTTTTGTTCTCGTCTGAAACTTGTGCGGAGTTCAGCTAACTCAACTGAGTATAAGTCAATGCTGACTTATATTTAGTCTTGTTAACTAGCAGCGGATAGAAACAAGCCTTTTGTGCAACAGATGTGTTAATAAAAATCTTTACCTTCTATGTATCATTTATGTGCTGACTCAGTGTCTGACGTTTGCTGAGTGAAATGATGAGATGATTATGCAACAAATAAAACAAACATAAATGCATAAAGTAAATCAACACAAGATTTGTTTATGGAAGTTCCGGGTGGTGTAATCCCGTCGCCTCCCCTTCTCTGTGGTGTAGGAGGTATCACTAGAATCTTGAGATAACCGTTACAAAATCCTAGCACTATGACAGTCCTTCACGACACCCTAGTTTCACTGTTTACACATAATGAAGAAAGGTAGGATTGCTCTCTTCATTCTGCACACTGATCCTTCGGAGGTGGAATGACTCCTTCACCAGCTCACCACTATCACAAACACAGTCCGCAGACTGCACCAACAGCTGTGGCAACCAAGTTTCAACCGTATGAAGAAAGGTGGAATTTCTCTCTTCAAACTATGCACAGCCAACCCTTTTTCACAAAGGTTAGGTTTAGAATTAATCAAGGATTAATTCAGTGAGCTGTCCGGTTCTTCTGGATCTAGCTTTGTAGCTCCAAGATGCCTTCTTTCCCCTTAATGGGTTCTTGGATCTTTCTTTGAAATCTTCAAGGCAATTTTGTTGGCTTCCCTTTTCTAGATATATATGATCGATTTTTTCGGATCTGGATCTTTGGATATGTGCTTGTAAAGCTCTTTTTCTGATCCTTCTCTCTCCTTCTTCAAGTGATTCTCTTGTGTATTTATAGGGGTGATGTAACGGTCACTAGCTCTTGTAGCCGTTACACTTGTCGTTTAGCCAACGTTCATATGTACGATCTTTGTCGTATTTGTCAGTTTAAATTCAGCAAGGCCTTAACTCAGTTTTCTACTCTTCTTCAAAACTGAGTGCCTTGTATACTTGACATCTGACTTTAATTGACTAAGTCAGAGTACACCATTCAGTTTTCTACTTTTCCCTGTAATTGATAATCTTTGTCCTTAAGATTATTCGGTTTTACATGATCTATAGTTCGGTTCCGGGTCACCACAGACATGCCTAATCCTGACTTATAGTCACGACTTAATCGACTCTAATCGAGTTTGTCACCTCGCCTTGATCTTCAGAATCGAGTCTCTGTCCTCATTTCTTGATCTTCTAGATAAGCCAACGAGTTTGTGACCCTCCGCGAACTTACCTTCTTTAGTTTTTGCATTACTAAGTTTGAACCCTTAGTTCTTCATGTGCATACTCGCTTTTCTTGTTGTGATTCAAATTGTTCGCCTAGTTCCTATTCTATTACAATGCTTGTGCTCAAAACAATCTATACAAGGTTCGGACTCAGATAGAACTTATATATTTTCTCTAGACCATTTCTTGCTTCTTCTTCCATTATGCACTATAACAGTTATGACTTCATCATCATTGGTTGTAAGTGATTTGTCTAATTACGTGACGAATCATCGTCAAAACACAAATAATATTTCCAACATATTAAATGCTTCACTTTTGTGTTTCATCAGTACCACCCAAGTCATCCCTGAATAGTCATCTACGAATGAAACAAAATATCTATGACCACCCAATGACTCCACCTTTGAAGATCCCCAACAATCAAAATGAATGTAATCAAGTGATGACTTTGTGTTGTGTACCCCTTTTGAGAACTTGCCCCTATGAAGTTTCCCAAACACATAATGCTCACGAAAGTCCAGATGCTTGACCTTACACTCCTCAAGAAGATACTTTTGAGAAAGAACATGCATCCCTTTTTCACCCATGTGACCCAGTCTCATGTGCCACAGTTTTCTAAGCTGTGACTGATGAATCTGAGCTGATGCCACTGATACAACTTTAGTAATCTGGAAATATCTTTGTGTGTAGAGCTCCGATTTGAGTGATTCAAGTTGCGTTGGAAAGATCATTCAATTGTTTACAACTTTCATGAAGATAACAAGTCCAGAAAATTCTTGTATCTGGGATCAAATCACAGATTAAGTGAACATATGGTGAAAGCACCAACCACTTTTGATCCATTTCCATCCCCGGCTTCGGTTATGCCACTCTAAGTCTCATGACTTGTCTTCCAGGCTCATAACTCACCTAGATCCTGCATCACAACATTCAAACACATACCAATCAAAACTCCGCAAGATAACTAGGGCTCGAAAAGGGTCAAAATACCGTAAAATGGTGAGGATTTCCAACTATTTGACGGTTTGCCTCAAAATGAGCGTGCGATGCATTTTGCCCTATAAATGGTCTAAAACTACCCAATATAAGCCAAAAGTGTTGTAAACGACTAAACGGGGGCTAAAACATGCACCAAAGCATAGTGAAGTTGACTCTCATCAACCACCCCCACTCAGCGTTTGCTTGCCCTCGAGCAAAAATGAGCATTTTTAAAGAAACTAAAGAGTCAACGTTACATGCGTAGGTCAAGACAATCACATATCAAAGATAACCAAAAAGTAAAAGAGTAAATTCATGGTATTTAACCCTACCTTATCAAGCAAACGGGATGTGTGTGTGCGAATAGCTTCTCCTACATTTACCATGGTTTACCGGTTTGGATTATGGATGCTAGGTCATTGCGACTACACCATAGGCTCATACTTCCTAAGCATCTCCACTAATCGGGACCAACCGAGGCTAAGAAAGGTCGAGTAGGACTTTAAAGGTTGTAATGTTAGGCTAGGGACGGGGCTAACCGAAGGGATTTTCTGGGGAATAAACAACAAAGAGATAAACACGAGCAAGCTTAATCATGGGGTGTAACAATACAAAACGTGACTAGCTCTACCCTTCTCTAGCTCAAAGAGACTATAGAAACATGATTCACGAAGTAAAACGCCATATCGCACTATGTCTCAAATGTAAAAAGGCAAAAATGTATAAGAATTATGTTTCTACACTAAGGACTCACCTAAATACCAACATCATATAACAAATCAATAAATGAGTCCTAAAACACTTGGCTTTCTTTGACTCAACTTTTTATTTACTTTTCATAACTTTTTTTTTGGAAGACATAACAGAAAATGCTATACATATTGCATTTATTTGGCTTGATTCAAAGGCCATCACATACATATAATATAAAAAATGAGCTCTTACCCTCCAAATCGTGACATAGCTCGTAAAACACACCAACTCCTATCAAGAATACAAACCACTCTACCACCCCACACTTGCCTAAGCAAGTGTGATAAAATGAATTGATTAAGCTCAACTCGTAGGGTGTTCAAGAGAATGTAGACCAGAAATAAGGCTCAAGGGTCGGGTAATTACGGGCTAAATAACGAAGGCTAAGTGTCGGATGGGGGTCTAACCATCCTACCAAGACTTAGAGGGGTTACTGTGGAATATGTCAGGGGATGGCTATTTGGCTCTGGTCGGGTCAAAGAAACGCCATAGCCGTCATACCAAACTCTACCAGGGTTGGCCTTTCTATTTCGCCTTGAAGTTAATGATATGAGTTCTAGGTACCCGAATTGTGCCTAAGTCTACCATAATCGGTCACTAGTTACCATGGTTCATGAAATCAAAGCTATACATGCATGAAAATCCCGTCTCCAAGATAAGATAGTAAGCGAAATAGCATGCATTTAACCATCTACTAAACTGTTTATCCTATCAACATGAGGGCTCAACAAACGAATGCAACATTGAAACCTTGGAAAATTTTAAAAATTGCTCAATTTTTACTAAAGAAGCGACCAAACGATAAGAATATAACACAATGGCTAAAAAATCAATGAATCACATATCAAAGCTAAGCCTACCACCCCCACTTTAAATGCAACACTATCCTCAGTGGGTTAATGATAAAGAGAAAGAAGACTTAGCTTAACCCGGCAGAGAGGTGCAAACCATATACAGGACTCATCCCCGGCAACGGTGCCAGAAAACTTGATGACCAAAATAGTAATGACAACCTTAACCGGCAGAGTACCGAGTCGGAAGCACTATAGTGAAGAGCAAGGTCGTATCCCTCGAGGAATCAATCGAGTACCAAAGTCGTTTTCAGAATTAGTTTAGGTTAATCAAGTGCGTTCAAGTTTGGATTATGCTAAAATGATATTTAAACTAGAGATAAAGAGAGAAAGAGACATAGCCAAATCACGATCCAATTGAATATTTCGCCCCTCTAATAGATTATTTGGGAATGGAAACTACCAACCAACCATCCTAATGCTTATATCGATTCATTCATGGGTGCAAACTCCTAAGATAGTACTAGATGCCATGCAACAACCTAGTACCCTTTGCCCGATTCAACAGTCCGTCTTTAAGGATTTAACTGACCGGAACAAGATAAACGCTCTAGAGCCGCTCGATTTACACCGACAAACCTCGTTACCCAATCTATCTAAACAACTTAGTCAATTGTAAATAACTATCTTAAAACCCATTTTCTCACACCCCTTCGCAGTATACATTTATAAAAGTGGTGTGTGTTCATGAACTAGGTGTACAGTCTAATTCAAGCATTAAGAACAAGTTTTAAGACATGAATTCATCGATATAACAACAATTAAACACTACCCATTCCCAATTAATCAACTAGAGGGAGATTTCTTCAACATTCACAGGGTTTGGCTATGATATAGTTTAGCTACACATTATAAATACGAAAGCAAGAATGAAACATGAAATTAACTCCATAAAACAAGAGAAGAATTGAAATTGATTACCAAAAAGTAGAAATTCAAGTTTACCAGCTCCTTCCACACCCATGGCACTTGGGTAGAAGAAGATGAACCAAAAACTATGCAAAATGCAATATTCTTCAACTAAAACTAAGCTAGATTATCATTAAACTAAGTAAATTTGAAGTAGAAGTGAGTCTAAGGAGCCAAAAGAGAAGAATTCCGAGCTATCCTAATAGTTTGGGTTCTTGAGAGGGTGATGAATCCTCAAAAATCTGTGTAAAAATGTATATATAGGTGCCAAAAAGTGCAGAAAATTGACCTGGTGCGTACGCACTGAGGTTGGTGCGCTTGCATTAGCTCTCTGAATCAAAAAAGCGGACATTCTCGCCCTCTAAAGTGCGCCGCGCACTACATCCGTGCACTTGCACTTGAGACTCAGATCAAAATCGGCCATTTTGCTTCTCCGTGCGCTTACACTGGAGCCTAAACTTTCAGCTAGAGCCGCTCGATTTACACCAATAAACCTCGTTACCCAATCGATCTAAACAACTCAGACAATTGTAAATAACTATCTTAAACCCCTTTTCTCACACCCCTTCGCAACATACATTTATAAAAGTGGTGTGTGTGTTCATGAACTAGGTGTACAGTCTAATTCAAGCATTAAGAACAAGTTTTAAGACATGAATTCATCGATATAACAACAATTAAACACTATCCATTCCCAATTAATCAACTAGAGGGAGATTTCTTCAACCTTCACATGGTTTGGCTATGATATAATTTAGCTACATACTATAAATACGAAAGCAAGAATGAAACATGAAATTAACTCCATAAAACAAGAGAAGAAGTGAAATTGATTACCGAAAACCTAGAAATTCGAGTTTACATCAAGCTCCTTCCACACCCATGTCACTTGGGAAGAAGAAGATGAACCAAAAACTATGCAAAATCCAAGATTCTTCAACTAAAACTAAGCTAGATTATCATTAAACTAAGTAAATTTGAAGTAGAAGTGAGTCTAAGGAGCCAAAAGGGAAGAATTTCGAGCTATCCTAATAGTTAGGGTTCTTGGGAGGGTGAAGAATCCTGAAAATTATGTGTAAAAATGTATATATATGTGCCAAAAAGTGCAGAAAATCGACCCGGTGCGCACGCACAGAGGTTGGTGCGCTTGCACTAGCTCTCTAAATCAAAAACTGGACATTCTGCCCCTCTGGTGTGCACGCACTACATCCGGTGTGCTTGCACTGGAGGCTCTGTATCAAAACTGGCCCTTTTGCTTCTCTGGTGTGCACTCTACATCTGGTGCGCTTGCACTGGAGCCTGAACTTTCAACACTGATACAACTTCAGTAATCTGGAAATATGTTTGTGTGTAGAACTCCTATTTGAGTGATTCAAGTTGCATTGGAAAGCTCATTCAATTGTCTACAACTTTCATGAAGACCACAAGTCCAGAAAATGCTTGTATCTGGGATCCAATCACAGATTCAATGAACATATGGTGAAAGCACCAACCACTTTTGATCCGTTTCCATCCCTGGGCTTCGGTTATGCCACTCTAAGTCTTATGCCTTGTATTCCGGGCTCATAACTCACCTAGATCCTGCATCACAAAATTCAAACACATACCAAGCATAACTACGCAAGATAACTATGGCTCGAAAAGGGTCAAAATACCGTAAAATGGTGAGGTTTTTCATATATTTTGACGGTTTGCCTCAAAGTGAGTGTGCAATGCATTTTGCCTTATAAATGGTCTAAAACTACCCTATATAAGCCAAAAGTGTCGTAAACAGGGGGCTAAAACATGCACCGAAGCATAGTGAAGTTGACTCTCATCAACACAGCAGCATAAGCAGCAACAACTGACCCTTGTAGTATATACAGAGTCCCTTTCTTGACTCCCTTGAGAACCAAAAATGAGTTTTTATAGACACTCAGCACTCCACTTTCACCCTTGAAACTGAATCCCTTACTGTTTAAAGAACTGAGAGATACCAAGTTCTTGGTCATTTGTGGAACATGTCTAACTTCACTCAGTTTGCAGAATCTTCCATCCTCTGTCCTCAACTGAACTGAGTCAATCCCAACTACCTTGCACACCTTGTTGTTTGCCATAGATATATGATCCACATCTATCTGCTGATAAATTGAGAACCACTCTCTGTGAGGGCAAATATAAAAGGATGCCCCAGAGTCCAGAATCCACACATCAGTTTGATGTGTTGACTCTCCTGCCACTAAAACCATATCCTCATCTGATTCATGCTCAGTTGCCACAATAGTTGTGCCAGAACTGTTCTCCTGATGTTTCTTCCTCTTTGGACAATTGGACTTCCAATGCCCTTGCTCCTTACAATAATTTCAAACATCTGTGGATTTAGGGTCTTTGGACCTTGTCTTATTGGAATTTTTCTTCCTAGATTGACCATGATCTTTTCCATTGCTGCTGCTGACTACTAGTCCAACAGCCTGATTGTCTGCCCCAACTGCCTTATGTCTAAGCTCCCTGGCATGCAAAGCTACATTCTCCAAAGCCACACTATCCTTCCAAACTATGAAAGACTGCATAAAGTTCTCATAGGAAGCTGGTAAGAAACCAGCAAAATCAACGCAGCATCCTCGTCATCAATCTTAACATCAATATTCCTGAGATCAAGTAATATTGTGTTTAACTGATCAAGATGATCTCTTAACTGAGCCCCCTCATGCATCCTCAGGCTGAATAGCCTCTGCTTCAGCATCAACTTGTTGGTCAATGACTTAGTCATATACAGGCTTTCAAGTTTAAACCATAACTTGGCAGCGGTGTCTTCCTCAGCAACTTGTGTGATAACATCATCGATAAAGCACAACATGATGGTTGAATGTGTTTTCTCTCTGACCGGCATAATCTGCAGACCGAATCCCCTTTATCAGATAAAGGAGTCCACAATCCTTGTTGTTGCACGCATCATGATTTGCCACAAACTGAAATTGTTCCTCCCTGAAAATTTATCCATCTTCACGTTCATTGCTGACATCCTTCTTACTAAAGAACAAATCTTTGATCACAAAATTCTAGCACCGGTCACCGGTCTTGGTGAAGATCAACTCTGTTCAACCTGCAACTTCTTTGGATCTCCGAACCTCGCTTTGATACTTTAGTTTGTTAAAACACGTATTTAAACTCATAGCTTAAGAAAGATTAAAACAAGAGCAATGCAAACATAAATTATGGCGGAAATTGATAAAACACACGAAACAAAAGAGAACACGCGGTGATTTAACGTGGTTTCGGCGTTGTGCCGACTACTCCACGGACGTAAAAGGAGATATTTTATCATGCACAAAAGTTACAAGATTTTCACACACTTGTGAAAGACACACATTGCATTGATTACACGTTGGTATTTATAAAACACAATTCCCTAACCCTAACCGCCATAAGATCGTGTCGAGATTGTCATAAATACCCAGGATGTGACTCCAACTCCAAATTGTTATCCACTGGATGAAAACTCACCAAAAAGCACCATTCCAGACTTGTAATCATCTCGCTTTCAGATATAGAGCTCGATGTACTCAAAGAAACCTCCGTTGACAAAAATGAAAATGACTTGAAGAAAAACTCGGTTTGACTTCACCAAAATTGACTTTCACAGAATCAATACCTCATCGAATCGACCATCACTCGGCTCACGGTTTAGATTAGTTCAGCTTTATTCATCGCTTTAGATCAAATCACCAAAATCGATTGGTGTATGCTACTAAACCAACAGGATTTAAGAGATTTATGGTGGATCCTATATATTGAAACAAACATCCAATTATATTTTTTTAAACTGATGACATGATGATCCAATAATTTGGTTCTGGACCACCGTAAAATTATTATATCCTAAGACGTTATCTAGGCATAAATTTCCTTTTTAATGTTTCTACTTCTTATTAAGGCAAAAGCTTTGCTCACTTTTTTTTGTTTTTTTACTCTATTGATGACATTTGCAGATGAAGACGATTATGAATATAGCAAAGACAGACATAGCTGCATTTCCCATTAATCTCTTTCATTCAAAGATCAAGGGTAAAAAAAGATATCCCTGTAATGTAATGATACACTCTTCCATCGAAAAAATAAAAATATATGATATTTTCATGCCAATGTTTCGTCATGGTTTAATAAACTTTTCCCCTCTATATATATACAATCATACATATACTGGAGTGTATAATAAATAAGCTTGTGTGTTTGGTCATTTCTTCCCTGCTGTTATTGCCATTGATTTCTATGGTGAATCATGTAGACATGGCCAGGATATGCTGCAGCAGGGCCATGGTAAGCATACCTAGAAAGCTTTACCAATGCTTTATCATAACATACACGAGAACCCATGGCCAGTGTGTTGTTCACTTGGAAGCATGGGCGAATTGTCGATTTTTGAGGTAATTTAATTGCATGATTGCTGGGGGAGAAGTCTGCTGCCATGGAAGGAGTTGGAGAGACCTTTTTGATGGATTTTGGTGGAGAAAGGAAAGCTCTGATCTTGAGGGATGAGGAATTTGATGAATCAGTTTGTTGTTTATGATGATGATGATGATGATGATGATGATGATGATCATACTCCTCAATTAGATTGGCTAGATCCTCATCTGTGGTGATAGATACAAGTGCATCATTCATGTCTTCATTTGGCAACTGGCATCTCAAACTTACTGTTGATGTCCCACTCATCTCCCCTAACTTCACCAATAGCTCTGTCACAACCATAAACACTCTTTTTTTATCAGCTAACACTCGAAAACCCGCGATTCTATCGCCATAACGACCTTCAGAAAGTCGATTCTTGATTCAAGAATTCACTTTTTGAAGGTCGATTCTATGCTTTTTGGTGTGGGATGCAAATAATAATCCTATTAATTATACACAAGAGACAATGAAAAGAAAAAGAAAAACATCTTAAGATCAAATTACAATTAGGGAATAGAGAATTACCGGCGAAGGAAACAGAGCGATCGACGGCAAGAACACGGGTATGGCCGCCGTTATAGCGGAGTTTACCATCAGGGTGACGTGGGACTATTTTGCCACCATAGCTGCAGAGGAGCTTGATGGTTGTTGATGTGGGAGGAGATGTTTTTTGGGAAAGATCAATAGGGCCTGTCATATTATTATTTCTATATATTATGTAAGAATATATATATATGTTCAAATGCTTTTGCATATGCCAGAGAGAGGAGGAGGAAGAAGAAGAAGGAGGAGCATATAGAAGATTTTGAAGATGCTATGTTCTGCCTTCTTCAAGCCAATACAAGGGGGAATCTCACACGTATTTATTGATGATGAGTATGTAACTCATAAACTCCTTAGGTGGCTTTCCAAGCCCCTCCACCCCACCCCCACCCCCATTCTCACCCCACCCCACACCCCCCAAAAAAAAACTTGCGTGGCTTAAATGGAATCTTTTTTTTGATTAGTAGAAATTTAACTTTCGTACTATCCAATTGTAATAGGAAAATGATAACTACATGAGAAAATTATACACCGATTGATTTGTAACGACCCAAAACAATCTTAAAGACGAAATGGTAAAAGAGGATGGTCGGTACATATATGATTATAATAATTTATACACTTCAATCCTTGATTAGGGTGATATCATACAAGATTTTTTATATAAACTTTAAAAAAGACAACAATAATTTAAATAATTTAAAGATTTATTTCACTGGATCATCGGAGTCTAAAACTATAATTTTTTCGTATAAAAATTTGTTCAAATTGGATCACCTGTTTTAAAAATGCGATATTTTTAAACCATAAAATGATATTTTTAAACAACAAAATTACATCGTTTTTATACTAAAAACGATTCTCGGATCTCAGCGAGGTCACGTGATCACACCCCAACCTACATAGATCCGTCACTGATAGAAAGAATGACTGGGTCAATCGTTGTATAACGTTCATCGAGTCCAAATTGATCCTACGTACTAATGGTTGTTAAAGGTTGACTAACTAATGGTGAATAAGAAGATACATAATAAAGTATTTAAAGGTTTATAATATCTTGAGACGAGGTTAATCAAAAATATGATTCAATTAGTCTTACACAATCCAATAAAACATGTCAAATATGCCCAATTACACGTAAACCCTAATTGTACATTAATTAATGGTTCAATTCCATATATATTGGTTATAATTCTTTATGATGCCCTTGTCGGTTTTTCCCCTCCTCTACGCTGACCATGGAGACGGCGGAGGAGGTTGCTCGGAGGATGGCCTCCATGTCCCTCACGGCCCAAGAGTCAGTCCGGCCGGTCATCGTTGCGATCTCATCGGAAGAGGAACGGCAGGTACAAGCTCGTAGTTTGATTGGCAAGATTTGTGCTCAAAAAGATGTCCGACTTCGTGGGATGCAGGATGCTCTGTCTAGGTCATGGGGCTGCCCGGTGGAGCCAACCCAATTAGCAAAGAACGCTCTTCGCCTCGTCTTTGACCATGAGGACGATGCAATTAGGGTTCTGCAAGAGGGCCCGTGGTGTTTTGATCGGATGTTGTTGGTTTTGGCGTCATTGGGATGATGACTGGGAGGAAAAGCTGAATTTTTTTGATTCTTCACCTTTTTGGATGCATGTTACCAGGCTCCCTTCCCACCGCTATACACAGCAGATTGGCCGGACAATAGCGGAAACGGTGGGAGGTTGCTCACAAGCGGCGATACGTTCGAGATCTTTGCCCACCGATGCGGTTTTTTCGATTTCGGTTTCGTGGATCTAGCGGCTCCGCTTACGCCGGGTGGTGCTCTTGGAAATCGATGGCAAGCAAGTCACGGCTGAGGTACAATATGAACGTCTTCCAAACATATGCTTTAATTGTGGCCTTTTACACCATACTGTTAAGTTCTGTCCTGCACTAAAGCATGAATTATCGGTGGCCGAGCAACGGAAACTACCCTATGGGCCATGGTTGAATGCCGATCGTCGTTCTCACCTTTTGAAGGAGCTTGAGTTGAGGAGTATTAATATGGATGATGATCGAAACTTGGAGGAGCCGGAGGATAGGTCTGACCATTCACGTTCTTTAATTTTGGTGCCTGTATTGGAGGATGGGCCGAGGGATGAAGGTCATGGCATGTTGAGTGATGGTTTGGCTGGGGTGGACGAAATGACAGGTATGGACATTGTGGAAGGTGTTGCTGGGGGTACTCCGGTAGGGGGTGCTCTGGTAGAGGGTGCTCCAGTAAATTTGGTGATCCCGGAGCCGTCGCCATTGCTTGATCACGAACGCCGGACACGGGTTTCTACGTATAAACGCTTGGCTAGGCAGAAAGGAGTTGAGTCAAAGGACAAAGCGATCATTATGGAGCATGTAGGCGAGAAGAGGAAGGCTGCAATTAATGTTGATACGAGTTCGATTCTGAAAAAAGCTACTTATGAATTGCCGTTGGTGGAGCCTGTCGAGCAACAGGCCCACCGGGCGCCATGAATATCCTGTGTTGGAACTGCCGTGGGTTAGGCCACCTGCGGGCAGTTAATGCACTTAAAGGCCTTGTAAATAAATATTCTCCTTCTCTTTTATTTTTGTCAGAAACTAAGCTCAGTGAAAATCGTTTTGAATATGTCCGTTGTTTGCTTGGATATTCTTGTGCACTTGTTGTGGGGAGCATGGGAGTGAGCGGAGGTTTGGCTCTTTTATGGAATGACGATACGGATGTTTTCATTTCTACGTATAATTCTGGCCACATAGATGCTATCATTCGTAGTACTTTGGCCCCACATTGGCGTTTCACGGGGTTCTATGGGAACCCGGTTGTTCGAGATAGGGAGCATTCTTGGGCTTTGTTGCGCCGCCTGCATGAGCGGATGTCCTTACCGTGGTTGGTGGTAGGGGATTTTAATGAGGTTCTTTCACGTATTGAGCAGGATGGTCCAAATCTACGTCCTTACCCGCAGATTGTAGCTTTTCAAAATGCTCTCACTGATTGCGACTTAGCGGATTTGGGATATGTTGGGGCGCCATTTACTTGGTATAAACGAGCTGATCGGATGGCGACTCGAGTTCGGTTGGATAGAGGCGTGGCTAACTTGGAGTGGCGCGCTCTCTTCTCGCATCATGCGGTGTATCACTTATCCAGTTCTAGGTCAGATCATGTCCCTATTTTAATTTCATCAGTTAATCCTTTTGATAGGGGCTTGGTCAAGTGGACTCCGGTGCCTCGATATGACCCATTTTGGATTAGGGACCAGGAGTTTGGGGAACGTTTCAGAGCGTCGTGGCAGCATGGTACTATTCAAGGTTCCTCTTCTCTCATAGGAAAGGTGACACAGGTTCGTAGAGAGTTGCGGTGTTGGAGTTCCCAACGGCATGGGAATCTCGGGAAGCGATAATGCGGAGAAGGAGGAGGACTCACGGAAGCTCCGGGAATCGCCTAGTTACTCAAGACAAGAGGAACATGCTCTTATGCGACAAATAGATCGCCAAGGGACTATGGAAGAAGAGTATTGGCGCGAGAGGTAGAAGTGAATGGTCGGTAATGACAGATAGAATACTCGGTATTTTCATCATAAAGCGGCACTGGTCGGAAGCGCAATACAATTCATTTGTTGTTTGATACGCAGGGGGTTGTGTGTGACGAGCCAGCAGATATGGAGCGTGTGGTGGTGGATTACTTTCAGGCAATTTATTCGTCGAATGGCACCGCTATTGATCTTGATGGGTTACAGTTTGCTGAGATTGAAGCTGGCCAGCAGCAGCACCTGGCCGCCGCTTTTACTCGGGAGGAGGTTAGTGTCGCTTTAAAACAGTTGCCAGGGAGAAAGTCACCGGGACCTGATGGCATGCACGTGATTTTTCTGCAAAATCTGGGGGATTGTGGGGGAAGATGTTCTACGGGTGGTGTTGGATGTTTTGAATAATGGTGCCCCCTAGGTTTGCTGAATGATACATATATTTCATTGATCCCAAAGGTTACTTCTCCTACTGCTATGACTGAGTTCCGCCCGATTGCGTTATGTAATTCGATCTACAAGCTTATTTCTCGGGTGATAATTAATCGTCTAAAGGGGGTGATTGGTGATGTGATTTCGGAGACTCGAGTGCGTTTGTCTCAGGCCGTCTCATCACGGATAATGCAATTGTTGCCTTTGAAGCTTTTCATTCTTTGCAGGCAGGTGCTCAGGGATGTGATGGTCATGCTGCGTTAAAGTTGGATATGGCCAAGGCTTTTGATCGGGTTGAATGGCGGTATCTTTGGGGAGTTATGGAGCGTATGGCGTTTCCGATGCCCTTCATTGATCTGGTGCGGAGATGTGTGACGTCTGTAAGTTATCGGGTTTTGATTAATGGGAAGCCCAGCCGTAGAATTGTGCCTACTCGTGGGATTAGGCAAGGAGATCCATTGTCGCCTTTTCTCTTCATCATTTGTGCTGAGGGATTCACGGCTTTGCTTAATGACTATGTACACATAGGTGCGCTTCGGGGTATCCGCTTTGGCAGAGAGGCAGCGGTTTCTATTTCTCATTTGTTATTTGCAGATGATTGTATGGTGTTCTTTGAATTGCTGGACGGGGCTGTGGAGGCTTTGGTGGAGTTGTTTGATAGGTATGGTGCTTTATCTGGGCAGGCTATCAACTTTCATAAATCTAGTCTGTACTTCTCTGAAGGAGTCCGGGTAGGGTGCGTGAGGCGGTGTCGGATTTGCTGCAAATTCCCTTGGGTGACGGCTCTGGTAAGTATTTGGGGCTACCGTATAAGATTGGGAGAAATAAACGCCAGGTGTTTGCGCTTTGAGAGATAAAATTCGGAAAAAGTGGTGGTTGGAAGGACAAGTTGCTCTCGCCGCAGTGCAAGGAAGTGTTTATTAAGTCGGCCCTCCAGTTATCCCTACCTTTATTATGCAGTTGTTTTAAGGTTCCTACTACTCGATTCGGGAACTTGAGCAAATGATTCGTGGTTTCTTTTGGGAGACACCGAGACTGCCGCGTCGGATTCATTGGAAGAAGCGGGAGGCTTGTTGTTTACCTAAGAATCCTGGGTCCAGGGTTTCGTGACTTGGAATGTTTCAACTGGCTTTATTGGCGAAGCAATCATAGAGGATTTTTCGCAGCCAGGCTCGCCGGCGGCACAAGTTTTGCATGCGAAGTACTTTGAGGACACCACTATTCTCGCAGCAAGATTGGGGACTCGACCGTCATTTCTCTGGCGCAGTATTTTAGAGGGGCGAGATCTTTTACTTAGTGGGCTGAGATGGAGGGTGGGAGACGGTGAATCGGTTTACGTTTTTCATGATGCATGGACTAGTCGCCAGCCTTCGTTCCGTATTCCTTTTGCAGGACACGACATTCCAGCGGATTCTAAGGTCTCAGATTTACTTATTCCCAACTCTGTAGGCGTGGGATGTACAACGGGTCCAAAGAATTGTTTCGCCCGCGGAGTCTGATGCTATTTTGGGCACCACTATTGCCCCACGTGAGCACCCGATCGGCGGATTTGGCATTATGATCGTAAGGGCGTTTATACTGTTCGTTCAGGGTACTTTCTGGCTTTATCACTTTACCGACCGGCATCTGTGGCTGGGCCGGGTACTTCGGTGGGGAAGGGGAGTAGGATTTGGAGGAATCATTGGCGCTTTCAGACAACTGACCAGATTCGGCACTTCTTGTGGCGTTGCCTCACTGATTGCCTTGCTATCGGCCGGGGATTACACAGGAGGAATATGGGGGATGGTGTCTGCTTGGCTTGTGGAGAGACTTTGGAAACGCCATGGCATGTACTTTTTGAGTGCGAGTTGGCGGTCGAATTTGGCAGCGCCACCATTCTATGGGGTGTTAGGCGTCTTCGCCGCCACCTTGCATTTCTTTACGAGGTTGCTTGAGGATCGGGTGCTCGTGATACTGCGAGATTTGTATGGCTTATGTGGGGATTTGGAAAGCGCGCATGCTCGCAGTGTTTGATGATCAGTTTGTTTATGTTTCAAAGAGATGTGTATCGATCTCTTACAACGTCGGTGAGTATGTGGCGGCTTTAGAGACCTATAGGGCGCGCAGGCTCGACCCAACACTTTCCGGATATATGGGTGAAGCCTTCGAATGGGTGATTAAAGGCAATGTGGATCGTCGATTCTGAGACAGCGCAGGGGTGGGAATTATTTTCCGAGACTCTCACGGGGCGATTCTCACATTTATGTATCATTTGACCTGTGAGACCCAGTGGAATACATGGAGCTTAAGCCATTTCCTTGGCTATGGAAGAGCGAGGCATTTGGGAATTCAACGACTAGAGGTGAAGTGATTGTTTGGCGTGCGTTCACGCCTCCGACGGCCAATAGAGATCTTACGCCTCAGTACATTTGATGACGCAGATTGTTTGACCTTTTATCCAAACTTCTCTTGATTTCTTTTTATTTATTCGGCGTGTGGCGATGTCCCACAGATCTTTTATGTAGACGCTTTGTGATTATTTCTAGGACATCTTGGGGTTCCTCGCTTCTAGCGACGCTTTTGCCCATTGTTTGGCGGATATTAATTAATAAAGTATTGTTTCCTCAAAAAAAAAAAAAAAAAAAAAAAAAAAAAAAACTTTTTACATGATAAATCTAATTAATTAAACATGCATTAACTATTTTTTAATGCCAACAATTAATTTGAAACCTCACAAAAAGACCACGCATACTAGATGGCAAGAAAAACAAAGGTGATCTAATTGATTTTGTCTTATCTATTCAACCTCACCAAACCGTTTTCTGCTCAAGTTCAGTGTTTTC
The DNA here is from genome assembly GCA_026214975.1 of Gentiana macrophylla. Taxonomy (NCBI): domain Eukaryota; kingdom Viridiplantae; phylum Streptophyta; class Magnoliopsida; order Gentianales; family Gentianaceae; genus Gentiana; species Gentiana macrophylla. Next base: position 45,939 of record JAOBSW010000970.1, on the reverse strand, counting down.
CACCGCAGTCCCATTTGAGAGGCGTATTAAAATATCTAAGTATTTATTTATTATATTTGAATTTATTTAGTATTTGTAATTATCTTGAGTAGCTTTCGGAATACTTGAAAGATACTTTATATATATGTATAAAGACTAGTATTTGTAATTTTTTTCTAGAATCGCCACTGCTCGTATCGTATCGTATCTTTCAATCAATGAATTAATTATTTTTTTCCACCAATTATCTAGCAAGTATGATCACTTTTTTTTATAAAGAAACAGAACTATTTTATTTGATCTAACTTATATGAGATATGTGAGCCTTTAAATGCACTACATCAAATATACTTAAGATACCACAACAGAGTTGAAAACTATACATAAAATATAATGTCATTAAAGATAATGATAAATTTAGTGTGATGCCCTTAAAAACATCCATAAGAAATTGTTCATAACAAAGAGCCGATATCGTTGAGAATATCCAACATGCTAATACCATTCATGGTCCCATTTTCGTGGGGCCCAAAATTATCCTTACATCTTCAGCTCCATATCTTTTCTTTTTTCTTTTTCTAGGTTTTTATATGAAAATTTTCAATATAAAATGATAGAAAATGATGTAACGATGTCCACCATAGTCTCCTTATCCTTTTGAACCAACCTCCATCATCTTTTATCCTCTGGCGTATGTACAATCGTTTATAATAAAAAATAAATATTGTCATTCTAATATTATTTATTTTATAGTCCAAAAATGGATATGTATCCACCATATGTATTTCTATTCTATACATATAACCATTATGTGACGTAATATATGATAATTATGTGTTTCTAAAACACGGAACATCGGTGGGCTCTATCCAGATAGGGGTATACATATAACGAGGATAGGATCCTCTCAAGTAATCTTGAGGAAATATTCCTCAAGTATGCATTTATCCAACCACACACCTCAAAAGTGTAGAAACATCTAAATAATTGATTAACTTTTTTTCCAAAACTACGTAGTTTAGTTCATTATATGTAAAAACACTAACTTTACCCTTAAGTTACTTGAGAGGATCTTGGTCCCAGATAACACCCCGACTTTTTATAAAAAGGTAATATAGTAATTGGGTGTATTTACTACGACCTAATTATTATTTATATTTTAATTTAATTAAAAGATTTTGGGATATTAATCATAAGAAATAAAAGAGATTTAGTCATCTAATTAATGGATTTGATTAATGGCTATAAAAAAAGAAATATCCAATTATTTCCTTATAACACACACGCCAACTCTGAAACAAAAAAAAAAAAAAAAAAAAAAAAAAAAAAGAGGAACGACGTTGAAGAAGAAGAAAGACACGGAAGAAAGCGAAAAAAAAAAGGGAGAACATAATTTTTCAACCACGCGCCAATCCGCTTAATCGACGCCACAGAGAGAAAAGTGATCACCGCGACGAGATTTGACTTTGAAAAATAAAATATCCTTATTCCGTAAATTTTCGCTTTAATTTCTGGTTTTTCGTGAATCGCCGAGTTCGATTCTTCAAAAATTCGTATCTTTTAATCCGTAGCTCTATTTTTCAGCCATGAGTAGTTGAAATGATCGTCTTAGAGCGTAGATTATTCTAAAAATAGTTTCACAGCAGTTAATCCAGGTAATCTTCAGTTTTATTCACTTTTTCAGTTCGGATTTTTCAAGGAAATAGGATTTTAGGGTTTTCCGTTGATCACATAGATTTTGGGGTTTGAGGATCAAGAGTTGTAGCAGTCACTTGGAGTTTTGATTTGAAGATTGTTTGCAATTAAGGTAAGAGGCTCTTCCTAACGAATAATTATGGTTTTACAATGTTTAGGTTGAGTGTTAGTTGTAGCAAGGAATCATGTTTTATGTTGTAGTTAAAATGTTGGATGCTACGTGATGTTTAGTTATGTTTAAATCAGGTTTTTATTGTTGTTTCTTTGTGATAGTTGATGTTAAACATGTTTGATTTGGGTTAGAAATCGTTAAGTTGTAGAAAATCATGTTTAGGCTTTTCAGGTGCAATGCGCACGCATTCAGCCCAGTTTTGGGTAAATGTTGTTTTAAGCTACGAGTCCAGTTTAAATGTTATTTCTTGATCTAATAATACTAAATGAAAATGAACAAGCCTCGATTGAGTTTCTAATGCGTTTGGTTCCGGCACCGGACGTACTCTTAAAGGGAGTTGAAGTTCGGGACCGTCGGAAGAGCATGAAATGACTTGTGCTTTGATGAACTAGAGTTCATCAATGTCATGTATTTGCTAGGCCTTGTCGCTTAATCTAGTGGTCTCAGGAAGAGAGTAGTGTATGTGAGGAGCTTACCCAAAACACTTGGGTGGCTAGTTAATAATGGTAAATAATTACATATGTGTAGTAAAAGCTAAAACGTCACTTATTCTCGGTTAGGCACTACTTCATATCGGCGATGTGATACGTTCATAAAAGGTGAACAACGCTCTCGGCTCAAAAGGTCGGGAAGGGTAGTGGAGGAAATTCATCGGACGATATCGCATACCGGGAGACCCGTAGCTAATTGGTGCTAATCACCGTTAGTTAGCAAGTATATCTTCAGGCTGATGAACGCCATGCATAGTGTCCTTAAGTGATAACGTAACCAAGATAAGCTAAGCTAGAAATGTATAGTCATGACGTGTCGATGGGCATGAAATGAACCCTAGATTGAGTCGGTCTCATAAAGATAATTTAATAATCATAATAATAACCTTTCGCTGTATAACTTAGTTAGCTTCTCACTTTTACTAAGTACTTTGTACTTACCTCCTTTGCATTTTATTTTGTATGCATTGTTGGGTGAGAAGACGAACATGTTGATCAAGAGTAGTTGACGACTTTTGAAGTCATTGAAGTCTTGACGAAGTTTCTAGTTCCTTTTCTTTGTGAAGGTTGTACTAGACTAGTTGTATTCTTTTTCTTAGACTTGTTGTACTTCTATTTCTAAAACCTTTGTAAGTTTGGTTTGTACTTTTAGGATCTCGTATTGTACAAGTCATTGGGTTTTTCGCCGTTGTAATTTAACTATCCATCTCTAGAATGGTTACTTTCTATTCATAGTAGCATTTATGATTTTACCCGAGTCTTTTGGGCTTCCGTTTGCTTTTATTCGATACGACGACGTAGAGGCTTGCGTATAATATTAAATTTATTTAATGCTATACGTGCCGAACGTTTCTCTTCCGGATAAGGGCTCAGTATCCGGGAGCGGGGCGTTACAGTACATGGTCTGATTCGGCCGATTTTTCTTATTTTTAAAACGAACTATTTTATACGGTTTTAAATTTTGAAACCAAACTAAAACGGTTTTAAGATCAAACCATTTGTTCGGTCCGGTTTGGTTCGGCTTGGTTCCGGTTTTTACGGTTTTCTTTAACAATTAAAATTATTGATAGAAATCACAAAATTCCTCAAAAAAATAAATCACAAAATTGTCCAGTAACAAAGAAATAATAACATATGTAATACATTCAGTAGTATTTGTTAGTAAATCCATTGAGATGATTTAACAAATTTTCATATTTAACTAACATCTACTCCCCTAAAAAAACTAACATCTACTATGCGAATCTTAAAGTTTCAAGAGCAAACCTTCCTTCAACACCAATCCAACATAACAAACTCGACACCTACCATTGAATTTACAAGTTTGATACAAACAAATAGTAAAAGAGTCATATGTTACTCATTTTAATTTATCAATGAATCATCAACTTCAAAAAGTACTAATAATGAACCAATCGTTATATTATTGAATAACATACATAAATCTCAAAATCTATTAGACAAAATAATATTTTGAGTAGGGTTAAGGGAGAAAGATAAATGCATCTGTTTTAAGTAAGTAGTAGATAAATGGAAGGTAAATTAAATTTCACACATTTCAAATAAAAATACATGTTATATATGCAGCTTTTGGGCTTCATTTAGTTAAAACATATTCGCAATTTTATTTTCTCCAAAATACTGGCTCGATTTTGATTATCTCAATATTACTACTTCAGTCCCATAAAAGTGTTCACTTTTTGTAGTGCATACATGATTAAGAAAACAATTAATGTCTTTGTGATTTAAACACTAATGGATTTATTTGCCCCTATTTCATAATAAATCGCTGTTTTGGAATATGAAAAGAGTATAGAAGAATTAAATATATTATAGGGTATGGTTGGAAAAGATGTATTAAATGATGCGTTGATTTTCTAAATAGACACTTTTTATGAGACAATTCATTTTCAAAAAAATACACTTTTATGGGACGGATGTAGTATTATTTTCCAACATAATGTAATTGTAAGCAAATTAAAGACAAACTTGTAAAAAACTAAAGGTTTATAAATGCATTTTTTGATATAAAATGTCAAACCTTACAAATGAACAAATCAAAAATATCCATGATGAGGTTCACCAACATCATTAAAGAAATAAGTCATGCAAATCAGCATTCATATATTTCAAATATTTGTGTTGAGGAAGTAGAAACAGTGGCGCATCCAGAATGATTATCCAGCGGGGTCCATAAATATTTAACACAGTAACTAATTTTTTCACAAGGTCCGAAATATTTTTCTATATGTAAAATGTAGAGTATTTCTATTTTTAACGGGGTCCGCGGACCCCCTTTACTAAAGGGTAGATCCGCCCCTGAGTAGAAAGAGAATAAAGAATTAGCGGTGGTGAGTTGTGATCTAACATATACTTGAGATTCTCTTAACTAATTAGAAATTGAAGACAAGTCTATGAAATGATTAACAAAATCTAAATCCTTGGAATATGAAATTAATAATTGATCAGTAATACATTACAAATACAAAGTTTAAACATGTTGAGTTGGACCGAAAAAAGTACACTGATGTTTTAAAGTATTAAGATGTAGGTATATATACACACACACACACACACAAAATCCGGTTTGGTCCGGTTTTAACGGTTTTTATTTTTTTAAACTGAAACCAAATTGTATTAAACGGTTTAGTTTTTAGTTATATGAAAACCGACCAAAAAACCATGATTTATACCTTTTCAGTTTGGTTCGATTTGGTTCGGCCGGTTGTTTTGGTTTTCAAAATTATTGTTCACCCCTATATACAAATGTCATTTGATAATTCATCATGTTATCAAATACTCTCTCCGTCCCAATTCGTATGAGACATTTCGGAATTCAAAATATTTAAGGTGACATCATTGAATAGATTGTTTGGTCATATAAAACATGGCTAATTTACGTTTTTATTCTTTTTATGTGTAGCACCATTTTCATTTTATATGTACAATGGGGCAATTTAGACAGTTAAAGCAAAAAATTTGAGTCTACATAGAGTTATGAGACTTATTTTGTGACAGCAATAAATGAAATATGTCTCAAACAAATTGGGACCAAGAGAGTATAATTTAAGGCAATATTATTGAAATCACGCTAAATATACTGGGGCATTACATTTTGAGAAAAAATGGACTAAAGATTTTGAATTTTCGCATCAGACCTTCAAGAGTCGAATTTTAAACTTAAATTTGACTCTGAAGAGTTCAAATATCACTATGATTTTTCGAAAGTATATTCAATATGGTTTCAAGAAAAAAAAAACACAACCGATATAACTGAGGAATTATTGTAATGAAAATAATTAGAAAGAAAATCATGAAACATATTAACAGTATGAACCATTATGACGTTTACAACGCTTCACACCAACCATGCTAACACCCTGCCTACAAATCTCTACACATATCCTTCGTCGGAAATATCTCTCTTCATTATACTAGTATATCCTGCATTTTTACATTTTCACAAAGTTAGGCAATTCTAAGGTATTTTACCCAAGTTCCAGTGTGTGATGAAGTACTGAGTGAGTATTGAGTGCAAGCTGATTCATTATCACTCTCAGCTTGAAAGGGGATGCTACAATATATGAAGTGGTGAGTGAGTGTTACAATATATGAAGTGTTGAGTGAGTGTTGAGTCCAAGCTCCTCAGCTCAGTATAGACAAACAACTGAGTATATTCAGCTGACCAAACACAGACTCAACAGAGTGCTAAGAGTCAGTGGTGGCCCTGAGCAAAGGTCGAGAAGGCCTGGGCCTTGGCCTCTCGGTTTTCTATGGGCCCCAAAATTTCTCCAACCTTATCTACTAGTTTAAAAAAAATTAAAAAAATTTATGCACATTTTAATCGCTGAATAAAATCCACTTACACAAAGCCCAATTTTATATAAATTCCTACCAGAATACCATTCTTTTATTTATTTATTTTTTTGAGTGGTGAATCAATTTTTTTGTGAGGTGACAAATTGACAAATTGTTGATCGAAATTAATGGTATTTTTATATCGTGGAGAGCGATCGGCAACCTGTTTGATTTGAAGATGTGCTTCGATGATAAAAATTTAAAGAGTTCTTGTGACAATCTTTCAAACATTTGACATATAATGGAGAAACTGATGATGACGAGGAAGATTTCTACAGAGAGTTGCAAATTCTTAAACATATTCTTCCATTTGAATTTGGAGAACCCATCCAAGTCTTGAATTATTTAAAATGTCAAAATGGTTGTTTCCAAACATAGAGATCGATTACCGAATCTTGTTGACTATTCCAGTTACCGTTGCATCAGGAGAAACAAGTTTTTCGAAGTTAAAGTTAATAAAGAACTATTTTCGAAGTACAATGTCAAAAGATCGTTTGAATGGGCTAGCAATGATATAGATCGAAAAAAATATAGTTGATGAAGTTGATTATTCTACATTGATAAATGATTTTGCTTCTAAATATGCTAGAAGAACAGTGTTGAAGTAGTATTTTACATTTAGGCCGTGTCGACACCTATGAATTTGAAATTAAATGTTTTATTTTACAATTTTTATTTATATTTTTCTACCGAAAAAAATTGTTCTTCAAATTTAAAAGGCCTTGTCCGGCAAAATGGCTTTGGGCCCCGAATTTCACAGAGCCGGCTCTGCTGTGAGTTCAACAGGATGCAACAATATGTGTTTGTAAAGTAATAGTTAGAATGGTTATATTCTGTTATATCTGCCTTATTACTTCTATTAACTGATTCATGAGCTGTATGATACTATAAATACTCCATTATCAACAGCATTGTAATTCAACATTTTGATTATTCTTGAACAATAATACTTTCGCATTTATTTTGTTGTGTTCTTAAGAGCTTACGTAGTGGCCTCCCTTTTCTTTTCCTTCGACTACCACATCAAATAAATGGAGGCCTTGCCAAAAAGAAAGTGAGTGGTTTAAAAGAACAAAAAGAGGCAGGGGGTGAATGAGAATCATGACAGTGGAAATATAAATTTGGTGATAATGATAAATCCACTGCTTCATAACCCCAAATCCATCAAGTTTCATTGTGAAGTGGAATCGACTTCAAATATATGTTTCACTATCACAATGGGAATAAGGATATGTCATTTTTACCCAAAAAAATATTCCACTGTCCTCTTTGCATATTTATATGTTCAAATTGTCTTTTTTGACAATAAACCCAAAAGAAAATTGGGTAGTGGCTTTTATTTTGATACTCTCTCTCCTGAAGACTTCTCCACAGACTTCTATAGATAGAAGCCTTTCGAGACAATATACTAAACTGCTATGAGCCATTACGTAGGTTTAAAACACTTCTTACAAATAAATGCTACGACACAGATGCCACATTGGATTTGGAGGCCACTTTTTATTTCAACCACTACATATGCTCTTATGTTTCACAACTTCAACACGGTCAACAACGAGACTTTCTATCTTTCACATGTGGCTGTTGTTGGATAAAACTAAAGTTTTATCCAAAATAATTGTTTCAGTGGGGTAAACCGGATCCTAAAACTGTACGTTTTAACCACAAAACGACATTTTTTTTTACCAACAGAACTACAACGTTTTAATACTAAAAAAAATTCTTGAATCTTAGTAGGGCCACTTGACCCCACCCCAATTCATGTACATCCGCCCATACATACACACACATATATATATATAGAGAGAGAGAGAGAGAGAGAGAGATAACTACTCCATGACCAGCATCATTATAACTTAACTCATTCATTATTTTAGAGTAATTATAATTCCGCATTTTATTTAGGTGTGTTCTTTAGTTTCACAACTTCAACATAGTATTAGAGAATGAAACTTCACAGTTTTATTGTTTTTTTTTTTTTTTTTTTTTTTTTTTTTTTTTTTTTTTATTCTCTGTTCCAAGAAGAAACTTGAGAGTTCACTTCATCAATTATTTTGGTTTGCACTGATTCTTGAGAGAATTTTGTGTTGATTCTGAGTTCCTGATCAGTTTCTGATTGTGGAAGGTCGGAGATTAGTGGCAGAATATCATGTTCAAACCAGCACGACTGAGGAGAGTAGTTTGAATTCAGAGAATCAAACTCAAAAGTGGAAGGTCGGAGATTAGAGAAACGTGTAAAACGTTTCAACAAACAACGATGGCATTGAATGAGGAGTATTCTAGAAGATGGCCGGCTAGGGTTTCAAGGGACCGAGAAAGAAGGAAGGCAAATGCGGGGTGAAGCCAGGTTTGGGGCTATAAGAGATGAGGGTTGTCCGGGTATGGGTAGGTGGACCGGGTAATGGGCTCAATGGCCGGATCAAAGTGGTTAAAGGCTGATGGACAGGGAAAAAGACTGGGCAGGGTATTTGGCTTGAGCTCCAGCAGCAGGATTTATCAATTTAAAATTAATTTAATTATAATTAAATCACAAAATACTTGAAGATGATCTTTAAATACTTGAAGTATACCACTACCCTTGTTTTGTGATATTTTAAGGCATCCAAACTCGGTATTTTTGCCTACGCTAGTGGTTTTTGTCATTTCATCTCAAACATGCTTATATCTTGGTTTTCAAAGAAACTACCTAGTGGTGATCTAAGCAATTAATAGTGGAGATGAGTATGTTGCATTAAGCAACTATTGTGCACAAATCATTTGTATTAAACAACAGTTCAAAGACTTTAACTTTAATGTTCCTGCTGTATCAGTGTTTAATTCGTGACAACATTAATTAGTTCATTTGATCTTTATAAAAACATCGTTTTACATTCTAGAGCATTAATTTAATGGGAAATTAGGGATAAGGACACAATCTAAAATATTTTTAAGTAACAGGACATCCACATATTTTTTTATAGGGAGAAGGACAACTACATAATTTTTATAGCGAGAAGGACAAACATTGAATCCCGAAAATCAGTGAATTTATTTAATATATCACTTTCTAAGGGATCTGTTCAAAAAGTGAACATCTCAATAGATTATGTCACTGCCTCGGATCATATTGATGATATATTCAGTAAAACTCTACCTCAAGATGTTCCGTTTGAGTACTTGAGAACAGGGGCGGAACTAAGTGAGGAGTGGGGTGGTCTCAAGCCCCACCCCTGCCCCCCCAAATTTAAAAAAAAAGTTATTTTTATTATTGTATTAGTAGTAGTGTTAATATTAATATGTTATGTGTCTTTTTCTTGAACAAAAGACTTTATATCCTAGTGGTTTAAGAATAAACCCTTTTTAGTCTCCATAATTCTAGGTTGTAAGTTCAAATCCAACTACCAACATATTTTTCCCTTTTTTTTTACTTTATATATATATACAAAGACTAAAGCATATTTCTTTCCCTGATTTTTTTTAAATTTTCATAGCTTTATATACCAAAGACCACCATATTTTTTTTTCCGTTTTTTTAACTTTATAGTCTATATACAAAGACTACTCCATATTTCTTTCCTGATTTTTTTAGGCTTTTCATAGTTTATATCTGACCACCTGAAATTTTTTTCTGGTTCCACCACTGCTTGAGAAACAAATTGCATATGATACCTCTTTACGCTTACTTTTGATTTAATTTATTTTCGGGCTAAGGGGGGAAAATACTCTATCAAACCCTTTTGCTAATTTTGGTATCAATTGTTATGATAATAAAATTGTTTTCAGATTGGTATCAGTCTTTTACATGTTATGAGAAGGTCTAATTTCTACCCTAAGAACATAATTATAAGTTCATCTAAGCTTTTTTTTTATGGGGAGGGGCGGATCTACATGTATGTAAATGGGGTCCACGGATCCCGTTAAAAATAATAAAACTCTATATTAATTTTACCTATAGAAAAATATTTCGGACCCCGTTAAAAAATAATAAAACTCTCCATTTTACGTATAGAAAATTATTTCGGACCCCATTGAAAAACATTTCTGGATCCGCCAGACCTTGACTTACAACACAATATGTTAGTTTGATTCTAATCTATTTGCATCTGAATGAGAAGATTGCTTATGTTCTTGTCTGTTTTATGCTCCGTATGTTCTTATCTGCTAGAACCATAGGTGGATCTACACTTGAGTAAAGGGGGTCCGCGGACCCTGTTAAAAATAAAAATACCCTACATTTTACCTATAGAAAAATATTTGGACTTCGTGAAAAAAAAATATTTATCATGTTAAATATTTACTGATTGCATTGGATAAAATTTCTGGATCCACCACTGGCTAAAACATATATGTAAAGGGGGAGCGTTGCTTTGATAACTTTGATAGTAATGGTTTATTTCGTAAACAATCAAAAGGGGCGCGCGATTGTAGGGAAATGATGCTTGTGTAAATTATATATCTCATGTGATGCATCAGATTTATGTTTGATTGTTTCAATATTGATCAATGATCATAATTCATACACACACTTATAAACATTCATTATACCATACTTGTTTATATGATTGATCTAGGGGCGCCCCTTGGGTTGGCCAAAGGGCCATGGCCCAGAGCTCCCGAAAATCTATGAATTTAAGGGCTCGGTGAAATTTTGACTCAATAGTATATATATATGTTGTATTTTTAAAACCCAAAAGAGGCAAAAAAAAAAAAAAAAATCTTTTTCTTGGTTAAAATACTTTTTAGAAGCGTTTAAAACAATATTTGACACCGAACCTAAATTTAAACAGGAACGTCCCTGGATTGATCATCTTTGCAATTCAATGTTATATATTTGTGGTATAATAATGCCTTAAAGTCTTCTATACCTTACCAATTGGAAATGTTTTTTAACTTAATTTTCAGGTATAAACACTACAAGATGCTAAATGCATCGATGATAAATAGTAAAGATCAAAAGCACATTCTTTGCAATCTCAAACCCAATCAATCAATCTCTCAAACACTTGTACATACTAAATAGTTTTCATCGTTCTTTCATTTCTCTTTTCCTCTCTTATATATTATGTTATAAACACAGATAGGAATATACAGTTTAAGAAAAAAAAACAAATACAAATAGCAATGTAAACGTAAAGAATGACGGAATTGATAAACACAGAAACAAAAAGAACACAGTGATTTAACGTGGTTTCGGCGTTATGCCGACTACTCCACGGACGAAAAAGAGATATTTTTATTATGCATTGAATTATAAGGTTTCACAAGTGTGGACAACACTCTTAAAAACCACACATTGATTGACACAACATTGGTATTTATAGACACAAGTCCAAAACCCTAACCGCCAAAGATCTTTGTCCGAACTACCATAAATACCCTGATGTGGACCCACTCAAATGTTATCCACTGCATTTAAACCCGCTTCAAAAACGACTTCCTGACTTGTAATCGCTTGCCCAGATGTAGAACTCAAATATACTCAAGAAAAAAAGCAGACTGTAGATCGATCACGACTTGTAAGAAACTCGCTGCACTTCATTAAACCGACTTTCACAGAATCGAATATACTTAATCGAATCGACCATCAAACTCAGTCTCAGTTTTCCCAGATTAGTTCCACCAGATATTTCCCAGTTTAGAGATCAAGTCACCAAAACTGACATATTATACCTTGGATATTTCGAATCCATAGATGTTACATTTTAGCATGATAAATCTTTATATGGAAAATTAGGGATAAGGACACAATCTGGAATATTTTTAAGTAACAGGACAACTACATATTTTTATAGGAGAAGGACAACTACATAATTTTTATAGCGAGAATGACAAACAATAATCCCAAAAATCGGTGAATCTTCCTAGTGAATCCCAAAATCAATGGATTTCGACGGTGAATTTTGACAAAATGAATCCCAAAATCAAATAATCTCGACAATGAATTTTGAAAATTAGTGAATTTCGACGGTGAATTTCGACGGTGAATTTAAACAATGAATTTCGAACACAAGTGAATTTCGACAATGAATAAATAGTTTTGTCGCTTTATGCAAAAGTTTCAAAAAAAGCTCGCCTTCTACTCAATTGATGAAATATTTTTGTCATTCTCCCCCATTCCCCCATCTTTATAATAGATTTTTTTTTCCTTTTAATATATTTTCTAGTAGCAACATTGTAAATATTCTCAATTGTAAAGAATCTCTGAGTTGAAAATTGATCATCAGTCTGCTAAACTTGTTCAGGATCGAGCTTATTAATTATCATTAGGAAGCTCTTTGACATGCATGCCTCTCAAAACCCTTAGCCCCATCATCAACCCAACAATTCCAAGTAATAATCTTCATGAATATGATATATATACATAGATTAATTAAGAGAAAATTCGACCTAACAAGGCCCAATATCATCATAATTGTGTTGCATTGCACCGTCTACTTTCCTAATTGGGATCAAACTCATATTCCATTGATTTATCCATGCATGAATAATAATGTTGGTTCTAGCTTATCAATCCTCTGCATCATTTGGTTGTCTCCGATCAGATGCATGGCTTTTTTCAAAAGAACTCAAAGAATATGATGAAGATTGGGGGACTTAAAGATTTTGGGTGGGAGAATAAAGTCTCTCTGTGCTGGGGATTTACAGGGCGGAGTTGGCTGTTGAATAATTAATGCATTCACGTGAAGGTTGGACTTATAACCGGTTGATGAACTAAATAAGCAATTACGCTAGAATTTGTCTGAAATAATATACATACATGATCTTTAATATTATTAGAGTAAGATATCTAAGAAACTCAAGATTTAAAAGTTGAGAGGCCAGTGCACCCCCTCAATACACTGGGTCCGTCCCTGATGTCGACTGGCTAAAGTGGTTTGGCCGATTCTCAAATTAGTAATACTCCATTTCAAAATATAAGTTCATTTAAGATTTTTCACACAGATTAAAATAATTAATTAAATTGGCTATTTGTCATTAATTTTGATGAAAATACTAAAATGACATTTGACCTTCATTTAGATAACCAATGAATTATTATTTATTATATTTTTCTTCTTTTACCTTTTATTTATTATATACTCCCCCTATTTTATTACTTTGTATTAATAAAGATCAAATGTCATTTTTTTTATAACACATAATCACTTTAATAACTTTCTTAATCTGTGTGGAAAACCCCAAATGGATTTATATTTTAGAGGAAGTAGTATATTATCTACTACCTCATAAACTTTGAATGAACAAAATCTTTCCTTTTATGCGAAGTGTTGTATTTTTTTTTCGTCGTCTGATTAAATATTTATACTTCGATTATATCATGTTAAGGTTTTTTTTTAATGATAAAATGTTTAATATTTACTATTCCGTCCCAAAATGTAAATTCATTTGTGAGTTTTTCCACATATTAAGAAAGTTGGTTAAGTTGTTTATGTAGTATTAATTTTAATCAAAATGTCTAAAATGACATTTGATTGTTATTAATGCAAAGTACTGAAAAATGGGTGGTAAATAATAAATGAGGGATAAAAGTAGAAAAATGTAAAAAAATATTTCATTGGTTATCTAAATAAACTTAAATCATCGAACAAAAAGAAAAAATTAAATAGACATATATTTTGGAACGGGGTAGTATTATCTTACATATTTTTTAAAGTGCACATGAATAACACATCAATATTATAAGACGTTTGGACATGCTTGATCCATGATATGTACCTTATATGTGTGTGTATATATTGTGTACAAACCGAGCCATGAAGCTTTTAATGCTTATTTGTATATTGATCTTGATTAGCTACTCATTAATATTCATATATCAAAATTAACATTCCCGAAATTATTTCAATATATATCATTAATGGAAATTATTTACGACAAGGAACTCATACATGACTATCTATCGATGATGATGTAGTTTATCCATGTTAGTATTTTTACAGTTTTTAGCAAACTATACGGATATTATCTTCAAGACGTTTATCCATGTTAGTACTTTTACAGTTTTTATGATGGTCATACCAGCTGTTATAGGTGCAAGCAAAAAGATGTTTTGGATGATTTTTTTATATAGGTTTCAGTAGAGTCTGATATTGTGCAAGTTTAAATCAAAACAGCACTGTAATAGTTATCTGATATGTTTATAGAAGACTAGGATTAGTCTAAATTTCAATAAACAAAAATTCAGTAGGAGTAGGAAGACCAGAGCTGAAGATTAGAAGACTGAGAGATTAAACTCAGATTAGAAGACTGAGAGCACATACTCAGATGAGAAGACTTGAAGACCTGAGGATCAAGAATAAAAAAGTTTCTTTCAAGGAAGTCTTGTGATGACTTGAAGTAACTCAATCTGATGAAGACTTGAAGTCAAACAATGTGATGAATACTTCAAGCAGATAAAAAATGGTGTACAATGATTTCCTAAACACTCGCGCACTCACATATCCGGCTTGGTCCGGTTTTTATTCTATGAAACCAAAACTAATTTGCTTTTTCTAGTTTAGTTTTTAATGATACCAAAAAAAAAAAAACACAAAAAAACGCTATGTTTTAGGCTTTTCCGGTTGGGACCGATTTGGTTTGATTTCTGAGTTTTGTGTACACTCCTAAGTATATAAAGTCTTAGTGACATTATAAAATGATCACAATAAAAGAAAATAACACACTTTTACATCATTGATCGTGGTGTATGATATTGTTATAAATTTTATCATGATACAGATGTACAGATGCATCTAACTAGTAAGGTAACAGAATTATGAATTGACAAAATACATTGTAACGAGTATTCATAATAGATAGATGAGGATGATGGATTGGAAACGACATGATAGATTCTTCATTCACCCCTTCTATCTCTTACTAAGGTGAGTATCTATTTCATGTGGATATGGTATCTCTTTCAACAGTTTGTTGATAATTTTTTTAACAAAAATCTCTAGTGGAGTATAGATAAACTGGCCTAGAAAGAAAGAGCATACCAACCACTTATCTTTTCAACCAAAGCAAACAGACAATCCATACCATCCTCTTCTCCACCTAAAGAAATTTTGCAAGACCAAACAGGATGCACACTATACCAGCTCACTCCCTCTTCCTCCAATTTTTCTCTACTCTCCTCTTACAGGAGGCCCTCCTTCATATTCCATGGCTTAGGCTGTTTACTTGAGAATTTTCCAATTTTTCTTTCTCTTTTTTCTTTCTTATTATCTTATTTGGTTACTTTTGAGTCATGACTTCTTCTTATTGTATATCTTTCTCAAGAAACAGGACTAACCCAGAAGCTTTCTTTGATCAAAGCTCTCATCTTTACCTCCCAAGAAACAGATACTGTGATTTCACTAGAAGGGATTCTCTCTGCCTGAGACCCCATAAAAATGTTGAAAAGATCCCTCTTTTTGTTCTGTGGCCAAGAAACTCAAGTTCCACAAACACTTTTGCTGCCTTATCATCATTTGCTGAAGGTGAAGAAGAAGAAGAGGGTGAAAGAATCGAAGAAGCAAAGTTAAAAGATGAATTGCCTGGAATGGCTAAGGCTTTCCACATATCTTCCAGTACAGCTTCTGCTATTTCAATTTGCATAGCAGTAGCTGCTCTTGCTTTTCCTTTCTTTATGAAGTCTTTAGGACAAGGGCTTGCATTGAAGACTAAGATGTTGTCATATGTGACTTTGTTGTTTGGTTTCTACATGGCTTGGAACATTGGGGCTAATGATGTGGCTAATGCAATGGGTACTTCAGTTGGTTCGGGGGCCTTGACGATCCGGCAAGCCGTGTTGACAGCCGCTGTTTTGGAGTTCTCTGGAGCATTCCTAATGGGAACACATGTTACCAGTACAATGCAGAAAGGAATTCTTGTTGCTAATGTTTTCAATGGAAAAGACACTTTGCTCTTTGCTGGGCTGCTTTCCTCATTGGCTGCTGCTGGTACTTGGTTGCAGGTGCATTCCAGAAACTGATGTTTCTATAATGTATATAGATACATATATATGTTTCCATACAAATTGTCTAACTTGGATAATATCTGCAATAGATTTCAAAACAGCATAAATGTTGCACACAATCCTTTCTTTCTGCTTATATTAGGCAAGTTTGGTTCGGTGTGAAAACATATACTTCTTTTCCTTCATTCAAAGCAAATTAAGAATAAAACAACTGTCCAAGGCAACATTGAACAATGCCCACAAAACGTATTGCATTTCAATATTTCTCGTGTTACAGGACAAGTTAAATTAAAACTATATTGAATGTAGTTCACATTCTTGTAATAGTAGACTTCATGCTTGTAATGTTGTTTACAACAACTGAAATAGTTCCACAATTCCTTCACCTGTTGCAGAAATCTGATGAATGTCATGTTTTTTCCAGGTTGCGTCGTATTATGGTTGGCCTGTCTCAACAACCCACTGTATTGTTGGTTCCATGGTTGGTTTTGGGCTGGTGTATGGAGGTTCTGGAGCTGTGTTTTGGAGTTCATTAGCAAGGGTAACCTCATCATGGGTGGTTTCACCATTAATGGGGGCAGCTGTTTCATTTCTTGTCTATAAATGCATCCGCAGGGTAATGTTCTATATTCAGAACTTGTTTTCAATTTCAAGAATCATTTTGATATAACTTATCCAATTAAGATCTTCTTGAAAAAATGGCTGACCTTGTACATATATATATCTTTAGTTTGTCTACAGTGCTCCCAACCCGGGACAAGCTGCTGCGGCTGCTGCACCTATTGCTGTCTTTATTGGTGTAACTGCAATATCTTTCGCGGCTTTCCCTCTAAGCAAGACAATCCCTGTAGCTATTGTCCAAGCTTTATCTCTTGGGACCGCAGGTGCCGTTATAGTGTATAGAATAATTCATAAGCAACTTGGCCACTTACTTATCAAGGCCAATTCAACTGAAGAAGCAGAAACAAAAGAAGATATAGCCCATGCAAAAAGCATCGGATTTCTTTCAGACATTGCGGGTCCTAAAGGTACCCAGCTACAAATCGTGTATGGAGTCTTCGGCTACATGCAAGTCCTGTCTGCATGCTTTATGTCATTTGCCCATGGCGGAAACGATGTATCTAATGCAATAGGTCCTCTAGCAGCCGCGCTATCTATTCTTCAAGGCGGTGTAAGTGGATCAGAGATTGTTATCCCGAATGATGTTCTTGCATGGGGAGGGTTTGGAATCGTAGCAGGTCTTACGATGTGGGGATATAGAGTTATTGCAACCATTGGGAAGAAGATAACCGAGTTAACTCCTACGCGAGGATTTGCAGCAGAATTTGCTGCAGCATCTGTGGTTCTTTTCGCCTCTAAGCTCGGTTTACCCATCTCAGCTACCCACACGCTTGTGGGGGCCGTTATGGGGGTGGGTTTTGCTAGAGGGTTTAACAGTGTAAGAGCAGAAACAGTGAGGGAGATTGTCACTTCTTGGGTGGTGACGATTCCAGCCGGGGCATTGTTCTCCGTAATCTACACATGGATCTTGACCAGGCTTCTTTCTTATGTACTGTGAGTGTACATTATAATGGATGCAATATACTAAGCATCACTTTAAGGTTTCAAGTAAATGTAGAAGCAAAGATCATTTTTGGAACTTTCATGTATCTGATTTCGTTCTTGATATATGAATAACTATTGATTGCCCTTTGTTCTCTGTGGTAGTACACATGGCACACATGTTCTTTGCGTTATGACTCTGCATGCGGACTCACCACCCAAAACCGTTCCTGTTTGGTTCAGAAATAATCCATGGACTTGGTACTCTGCCAACTTTGAATACACATTCTTAAACTGATGTCATATTCCCATAGCTTTGATGAAATCTGGCGTTCGAGCTTTTTCACACTCCCACTTAACCAATTATTATGGAGAATGAAACAGCCCTTCTTCACACATCTGTTTTTTACACCTCTGTCATCCCACAAACCTTTATATGCACCATTTGGAAAAAGGTCTCTATCCAAAAAATGGACGGTCAGATTGGTTTCAGGTTCTACGCATCTGTCATCGCCTATACGATTGAAACCACCCTCACCGCATAACGTGTCATAGAAGCTTGGCTGCTCAGACAGGTTAGAAGCAGCAGCATGTTTCACTACTTTTTCAAAAGCCGCGATTGTTTGTGTATCTGAATGAGCAAAGTAGAAACCAGAGTTGAGACGCCGTGGTAAGTTTATTGGACCTGCAACAAAAGAACCGTATATTCAAAGTAATGAACCACGCGGATCCCCTCCAATGAGGCTGCTAATGTGATATGTCTAATGATGTCATAAAGTAAGCTTACTTAGTACAATTTAAGCTCACTTGACAAATCATAGCACCGGCCTCGATCCATTAATGGAGAAAGTAAGCTCAATGGACACATCATAACACGGGCCTTGTGGGAGAGGATCCGGATCAGATAAATACATATAAAACTGGTTTTAAGTAAGTACCATTTCTCTTATACTCGTCTGACTGAGCCGCAAGAACTGCAGGACCAAAGGAGCTAAGCAAAGGCAATGGATTTTTGAACCAATAAATATCAACATCACTCATTAGTACATTGTAGCCTAGCTTTAGTATATCCAAGACTATCCTTGATTTGACCTTGGTTACTTTCTGAAAGCATTCTGTTCCAAAATGACAGTTGTCAAAGCTGATGTTCATCGTAACATTTGAATACTTGAACACAGGAACACCCTAATATTGAGGAGAAAAAAGAAGAAACCAAATCATTCTACATTAACAAGTAAAGTGTGATATAATTGAGAAGCATATCTACCTGCATAACACAGAAGTCATATACATCATCATCAATAGCACAAACCAAAAAGTACGAAATTTGGAGGTTGCGTTGTCTGCACACCCAACTCATCAGCATATCCTTATAATTATATCCAGCAATTGCCAGAACAATTGTCTTATTTCGATCTGCACGTGTTGCAAGGAGGAATTCTAAGGATAGTGGTAATGCAAATGCAACTGATTCTGACCGTTGCGTTTGCTCCTTCAGAGAGCAATTTTAGCCCCTTCAACTTGCTTTCTTGTGTTAATACAATTTAGAATATCCTTTCTGCCTAAGCTATATCGCATCTGGTTTTCTAACAGATAAACAATGTCCTGGGAGTCGTTTAAGAAAAAATAATGACCCCGACATTTCACCAACTTATAAGAATTAGGAATCTTCCTTCATGGAAATGAAATGAACCGTAAAGCATACCTACACGAAAATTTCCTGCAAACTCCCTACTTCTCTTTTCATTATCCGAAAAATTGCCAAGATCATTCACGTAGATGTTTGAAATGGTCTGACTAGCATCAAATATGAACCTATACTTAGATGATACTACTTCTGCTATAATCCAACGGTTGTGAAGCCCCTTTCCATACAAGAAAGGAGGGAGAACTCCATTATGCAGAGGAAGATCTCCGTTGTTCCATGCCATAAGCATTTCTGTTCCACAAAATTCGGGATCCAATCTTTGATCAAGAAATTCCTGCAACTGATTAAGAATACTAGGTCAATACACGTGCACATTGCCCCTGCAGTCAAAAATTGAGGCACACTCCATTATACCTTTTGTTCAGTAAGTTTCTTCCCATCATCTGCTACCCAGTGTTTCCCATCTGCATCCAAGTAAAATGGGAAGGCGGGAACATCTTGAGATGAAGCGAAAAGGAACCAATCATGATCAAGTCTATGAGCAAAATTAACACTAGAGATGAAATCTGGAAATAGAAGTATCTCGGGATGAATCAGCACCGATATTTCTGATGATGAAACCTTTGATCTTGCAACCATTGAATGAAAGAATGGAGTTCCCAGGAACCTATGTGAATATGCATACAATGAGAACTTTTTGTAGATTCAACAATTCCTAGAGGAAGGTGCCAAGAGTTATATACAATCATATATGAAATCGGCTAGCCAAATTTTGATACGACTGATTAGTCCTCACGTTTCTAGTAATTCATTACACAATTGCAACTATTATCGTGGTATCATGGCACATCATAAAACACAGATGTTGTAAAGCAGGACTTACGTGAAATCAATATTTGGTTCAACCAAAACCCTGGAAGCAAATGCAGCTGCAAAAGAGAAAGCAGAGGGATCTTGGCTGAAGAGGACAACGGTTAAATTCAGTGATAAACTAAGCCACGATCTAACAGCAAGGCGCTGCCTTTCCCCTACTATTCCAGTAAAAGGCATTGGTGCTGAAAATATAGTAATACTAGGATCATTAAAACTTGGGGAAATTTTGGGCTTATTGAATTGATCCTTAGCTGAAGAGGACAATCTCTGGGTAGCATAAAAGGATATCCCAATCAAGAAAATCCCAGATAACCAAACCCACAATAAACCATATGGCATTCCCTGTATATGAACAATAGAGAGTTCATCAGCAGCAAGGAATGGGAACACAGTAATTGAAGATGGGATTTTGAATAGAATGCATACCTGGGTCTTCTTTTTGGTGAATGAAGAAAGGGGAAATGAGGTGAAAGGCATGTTCATGATAGCTGCACTTGCTGAACTGCATATGATGAATAGGAAGTTGAACAGAAATGAGACTGCGCAATTACTAAAACTTCAAGAGAAACAAGAAAGGTGAGTTAATAGAGGTTTCAAAGGAGAAATAAGCATCGTGAATTCAAAAATCAGCAAGAGGCTTGCACATAGCATGTGGGTCTGGACTTTGCTGAATCTCGCTTGATCATGCGATACCTCAAAGAGAAAGAAAAGGAAAACAGAGCGCATATTACGGTCTTTTCATGTGGAGTTGAACGGAAATTTTATGCTGGTCCTCACCAAGTATGA
The DNA here is from genome assembly GCA_026214975.1 of Gentiana macrophylla. Classification (NCBI taxonomy): domain Eukaryota; kingdom Viridiplantae; phylum Streptophyta; class Magnoliopsida; order Gentianales; family Gentianaceae; genus Gentiana; species Gentiana macrophylla. Next base: position 24,976 of record JAOBSW010000970.1, on the reverse strand, counting down.
CTTGGTGATCCAGGACCAATAAAAATCAGAAAAACACACGGGTCCTAGCCGTGTAAAATATAAATGTCATGCTTTTATAAATTTGCCCATTTTTTAAGAAATCATATTCGAAGACAAGTATGACATGGTGGTCCTGGACCACCATAAAACTACTGGGAGTTGAATGCCGTGTTTTTTTTTTTTTTTTTTTTTTTTTAATTTTTGATTTTTTTTTTTAAGGGGAAATCATGTTGAGTTGATTTCAACGTGATAATAGTACTTCCTCCGTTTTATTTCACTGTCGTAGAATCACACAGATAAAGAAAGCGATTGATGTATCTGAAATAAAGCATAAAATAACAAGAATACCTTTCATTTCTTGTGCATGAAAAGTTGTACCAAAATTTAGGTTATTGAAATAAAGGATAAAGGAGGAAAATAATAATAATAATGCTGTATTGGTAATGTAAAATGACATATAAATAAAAATAAAGTCAATTCTGAAAAGTAACAGTTAAAAAACGGAGGGAGTAGTTTCTTTCTCTCTTTTTTAAAAAAAAAAACTTTCTTACACGAGTGTTTAGTAGAATAGAATAATTTTTCATTTCATTCTAGTTGACGTGTATAATTATAAGATAATATAAATGAAATTTAATTAATTTTCTTTCAATAGAATGAAAAGTGGTTAATTTTACCCTCTGAAAGAAAATGTAATGAGCTGGAATATGATGAAAATCAACAAAATACGTAGGTAGTCGGTAAGAGTAAGGTGAAGTAGGGTAGGTGGTAGGTGGGTAAGGTAGGTAGGGTATGGTAGTGGGCTATGGTGGGGTAGGGTAGGGTAGGTTAGATGGGGTCGAGTTAGGTAGGGTAAAATGAGTCGTAAGGTAAGGTGAGCGGTGAGAGAGGCTAGGGTAGGGTAAGAGGTAGGTGAGGTTGGGAATGGTAGGTAGGGTAGGGTGAAATTGGGTTGTGGGTATGGTATGTATGGTAAAGGAGCGTGTGATGGTTGAGTAAGGTAGAGGTGATGGGTAAGGTACGGTAATGTAATGTTAAGTAGGAGAGTGAACGTGTTGGTCCGTGATGTTGGAAGAGTTCGGGGAGGAGGGAGTGAATGAACTCTTTTCTCATTTCCTCACATGTGGCGTCAACATTGCCACGGAATAATAGAACTTATATTTCTATTTTACAAACTATTTACTGAATAAATAATAATTTATATATCTTTCATTAAATGTACCACTATTTAGTTTATTTTCGGGGCTCTATAATACGAGAAATTACTCGCGTGTTAGGAGCCAACTTGGTGACCATGGAAATATAACCGGTAGCTCCAATAACTTAAATAAAATATTTATCAGACAAAATATTTCCACTTCATTTATTAAATCTGGAATTACGCCACCATAATTCCGAAACTGAACTCTATCGATTATTGATATATTTTATTCTCAATATGTCGAGTCAATAAATGTCCATTGATATAATCTTTACATCTGGATTTACCCTCCATGACTATTCGTAATGAAGCGAGAATGTTTCCGTAACCATTTTTCATTACATCTTATCATTATTTACAATTAACCCACTATTGATCAATTAGTTTGTAACCAATACGAATTTGGCTAATCGATCATTTTGTAGAATCCACAAATAAAAGGATTATCTTTCTACTTTCCGTAGGAATGAATGAATTTTGTACCTGTGAAACACATTCCCAACTATGTATTCCCGATACTGCCAACGTGAAAGTGATTCGGACCGCACTACTTAGCAATCCTTATGAACACATCAACCCTATCTATAAATAAGCAGGAGTCTACAATCACTTCATGATTAATGTTAATCCATATAGGAGGATGCCGGGGTGGGCTGAAATTCAAAAAGAAAATGGATGGATTAAAGAGGAAAACAACGAGGTTGTTAACATTCGAGAGGAGGAGATGAAAATGGAGGAAAGTGAGAGTGTGGTGGAGGTGGATGAACCTAAATTTGTGGATGAGAAAGTAGATATGTCGGAGGAGTCTATTGTAGAGAAAGAACGCAAAGAGTTGATTGTGGTTGAGGCACAAGAAGATACTATGTTACTCAATTCTTGTTCCAATTTTGTTGCATATTATTTGCAGGTACATGATGATTAGCCACATAAGGAGGACACCGGACTGTTGGATACATCCAATGCAGCCCCTATATTGCCTTTGGATGATCTATCCCCGGTTGTTAATGGTGGAAAACCGGCGTACACTTTTGTTGATCCTTTTGTGGCGCATGTTGCTCAGTGGCGGATCCAGAAATAATGTTCAGCAGGTTCCTTAAATTTTTTTCTAAGTAAATAATTTTTTTCACGGGATACGAAATATTTTTCTATAGGTAAAATATAGAGTATTCTTATTTTTAACGGGGTCCGCGGACCCCTGTATAGTATAGTGTGGATCCGCCACTGATGTTGTTGTTTGTTCCCAATTAAATTTCTATGACTATGTTGCTTTCACTCCGAGCTTCATCGACATTTATATAAAGACGAGAGTTTGTTCTTATGTTCCATTGGTGAAGCCTAAATCGTCGTTTCAACATTCCATTGATTTGCGACTCAATATACACATTATCCTTGATCCCGGTATATCATTGGCGTTTTTGCGGTTTGTTCAAACTTGGTTCGTGATGCTGACTTGTACGACATCCTTTTGATTCGAAGACGAATCCTTCCAACCGGGAGGGAATGATGTGATCTGTACCGAGGACTTGGGCCTATCATAATGCGAATATGAAGACCATTATTTGTGTTCTTGAAAAATTAGTTACTGGACTTGTTTGATTTTATTTTATATTGTTTTTACTAGTCTATTTAATAAAGGTCTTTTGGGCCTAGTTGGTAGTAATGCCCATGATAAAATGTGTCTATATGTTACTATATTGGGTTAAGTGTTTATTTTCTACAAATAAAAGTCATTTGGGTTTATTAGAGTCAAGTTAGACCCACTAAAAAATAATGTGGCGAAAATTACTAAGTATTTTATCCCACATTGCTTAAGAGTAGTTTGTTAGTCTTTTATTTTGTAGCATATATAAAAGCCTTCTACTTGTAATTTTATGAACAACCATATCCTTGAAATTTAGTCAAATTTTTTTCTATTTCTTGCGAGTGGGTTTTCTCTTCGTCGTAGAGAAGATACCCTTAAGAACGAATCAGCATGTTGAGCAAACGTTGTGTGTTCTTAGCCTACGTCTAAGACTGGATTTTCGAGGACTGAGTTTCCATAGCTCTCCATTGATCCCTTAGTACATTCCTGGGCAATGAATCACATCACAAGGTAAACATATTACTACTTTTGCTCATGATGTTGATTGTAGGATTTGGCCTAGACACTCTTCTGATAAGTATACTTCCAAGACTGGCTACTTGGCACTTGTGTCTGCTGATAATAATGCTGATTTTTGCTCTAAGAAATGGAAGAACTTGTGGAGGGCCAAAGTCATTCATTAGATTTTTTCATCTCCATACTTTGGCACTCCAAGATCCTCACTAATCTTGAAAGACTTAAGAGGAAAATGACCATTTTTTACCTTTGTTTCAGACGCAATAACCAAAGGGAAGACCTGGATCATCTTTTCAGGACTTGCCCTTTTGCTAATGTCATATGGAGATCCTATTTCAGACTTCCTTGATTAATGTGTGATACACTTAAACCCAAAATGATCCCGCGAGTGACTAATTGGGCTCTATTTTTAGGCCCAAGTCACGGGGTCCTCGGCCCACATGGTCCGCGACGCTTCATTAGCCGGGTCGGGCCGGGCAACCATTCAGCTCATATATTGCCTTAGCGATATTCATCATAGCAAGACAAAAGAGTGTCAATCTGCAAAGCCTCCAACCCGCCTTTCACAAGTCGGCGAAACCATCGTGGTGGCGACCGCTCTTTCCCAACTCAACAGTCCGACCCGACTCAGACCAAGCCCGCTAAACAAACCAAAAGAGTTAAAGCAAAAGCGTTACAAGCCGCTAACAATCGCGATGGTTATCTTGACATCCGCCCAACCACACTACTCTACGTCAACTACATTTATTATTTACATTTATCACTATTGCAATTGTTGTCTCTGAGTATAAATAGAGCCTTATTCCCTGTAAAGGACAAGCTATAATATACAATTGCAGTAAAACTATGCCAATTTGTCGTCAGATTAGCTCTCAATTTGCGTTATTATTTTTTGCATAATCATCATTAAATCCTCCTAAAATATTATGATATTCATAGCAATATCAGCGATCAAGATGACTTCAATGATTGGATGGTCAATAATTCTATTAATTCTGTCATTATCAGAAATGAGGATTATGTTGGTCTAGAAATACTTTGTTCATGTATGGTTTGTGGCATATTGATGTGATCCATAGACGAATCAGATCCGAATTTACCGAAGAACCGATTAAAATTATCAATAGAGCGAGCACCACGACCATTAGCTAACATGTAGCTAAAAACTTGGTATATGACCTCAACCCTGAAGATAACATGTACCTAAGAACCTTGGTATAGAACCACCACAAAGTATGCTTTCGACCTATGCTCGTAACCTTGTTAAGTTCATGATTCGAATATTCTACATAAGAATACTCACAAAAAACTTAAAAGCTTAATATAAATTTCATTTCACTCAATAATGTTTGAGCTGATTGTTACAATGACTCTATTTGCTTTTATATAGGCTACAAATTTCAAGACGAATTGTTAATTTAGCAACGTGGGACAAAATAACAATAAATAATAATAAAAATAAAAATAAAAATAAAAACTATCCGACCGTGGGATAATAAAAGAATAAAACAAAAGAAAATAATAACTAAAAATAAACAAAAGACTCAAAATAAATTTAATAAGTTTCTTTTTCAAGAATCACATCATTCCTCCCGGCTCAAAAATGATTTGACCTCGAATCAAAAGGATGTCGTAAAAAGCAACAAGAATGACAAAACAGGCCGAAACAACAACGGACACCGATGATATGCCCAGATCAAATACAAGGCGGACAAAACCACTTCAAATCAATAGCATGGTTTGATGTTGAACCAAGCGTCACAAATGCAACATCAAAGAAGTCTTCCAACGTGCTAAAACTTGGAGAAAGCCCAAAAAAGTAGCAATATAACGAGTACAAGTCACAACCTGACAATCAACAACATACGTAGAAAATGGATCTATGAAATTGTGCTCCGGTTTGCCACCAATGTTAACATGATCAAGAATATCCATGGGCAATACAAGGGCTGGATTGAGTATATCGAATAGCCCAATGTCCTCCTCAAGTGGATGGTCTGCATGTACCTGGAAAGAAGACAAGATAGAACTCGAACAAGTGGTCGGCGAAGTATGACCAACGTCCTCATGGGCCTCGATTTTCTCCACCACTAATGTGATGTTCTCATGCTTCATCTCAACATCGCACTCTTTTGCAACATTTATCTCCACCACCTTTTCATTCTCTTCGGTGATTGCCTTTTCCACAATCGACTCTTGGACTACCTCCACCAATTTTGCTCCAACAACTGTTGGATCGTAATAGCATAAACAATACTACTGAGGGGGGTGAATAGAGTATTACTACTTTTTCGATACTTTTAAAAACAGAGTTAATAACTTAATTTCCGGTAAATCCTATAGGCGGAAGTACTATAGAAATTTAGACAAAATTAAGTTAACTAGTTATCTAGTTGAAATCCTTAACACACAAAACAGATTTTACTTCAATACAAATCATGTGAAGGATACCAAAACAGATAATCAATCCAAGTAACACATACACAAGTGCAAGTCCAACTTGAATCAATATTAAGCGTTCATCCAAGCCAAGCTTAGATAACCACTTAAACCGTAGATTCAAATATAACTAAACCAAGCTATAAAAGAAACTACATAAAAGAATAAGGTTTAAATAGGGTTTACCAAACCAAAACGAGCTTAAGCAATGACAAGAACCAAACAGTGCAGCCTTGCAATCTTTTGCATCCAACGTCCTAAGCCAAGCTCCACCAACACACACACCTTGTGTGTTGAACCACCAAGCCCGGGGGAAGCCCTATCCACTCCAAACTTGATGAACCCGATTGCAATGACAAGCAAACAGCCCTCTTCAGTATTATAACACTCACAGCTCACTTAATCCCTAACTCATGAATGTAAATACAAGGCTTTCCTTGCCAAATACAATCGTGCCTCACAAATGACACTCCGAACTCTCAAACACTCAACACTAACTACACACTTCCTAATTCCTAAGTCTTCAAGCTTCCAAATGCAGCCCTGCACTTTGGACAGCCCTGCAAGCACTCACAAGACAAGAGAAAGTTTAGTTTGAAAGGGGGTGTTTGACCAAGAGAATGGGAGTTCAATTGCTTGGTCAATTTTGATGTATAGCTGGGTATTTATACTACTAAACAACTAGTGTTTATAGTATGGGGGGTAAAGTAGTCATTTAACAAACAAGGGCCCCAGCTATGATGCACATGATGCATGAGAGAAAGAGTGGCATACATAGCAGCATTGTGCACACATTGGAGTAAAGAGCTGCGTGTTAATGCAGTGAATTTAGAATGATGTATGAATGTAGGTGAATGTGAGAGATTATACTAATGGCATACAAGATTAAGTTATGATTGTGTGTGTGACATACTAGAAATGATGAAATGAAGTACTTATACAAGTCATCTATTTTAAAAGGTAATTTCTGAAATGCTCTACTAACATCAAGCATTCAAAAACATCTTTTATCAAAAAGACAAACTTGTAATAAGTGTGTAAATTCAGTAAATGCAATTCAGATATCACATAAGCACATAACAAGCAAATTATAACTTCTAATTTTATATGTAGCACGGTTTCAGACTTAGTAAAGTGTGACAAACTCACAAAGGCATAACACTTATTTATGAGAGACATATTTTCATTAATCAATTCAAAATACATATATTAAATAATTCATAAAACAAGATGCATCAAGACTTGCAAAGAAAATCATCTATTAAAGTACTATACATACGAGATGCACAAACAGAAAAAAAAAATATATACTTTGACATGCAATTCTGAGACTTCACATTTTATGTATAAGGGAAAAAAAAGGTGAGACAAAAGACTAAAAGCATGTAAAACAAATATTTTACCAAGACTTATTAGACAAGCATTTAAATTGTCTCATATATGGACAAACACAAAGAAAGATAAAATATTTTACTGCAGAAACATATTAATACTAATATTATATAAAAAGGAAACATTTATTTAAAAAGAAATTAGCTAACTGATAGAAGACAAAAGAATGATTCATATATTACTTTTCATAAAATCTGTAAAAGTAGATTAATACGTGGAAACCACAATTTACGCAATAGCAATTAGGATAAATAAGTTAACCAAAAAGACTTAGATCTAAGACATGCATTTCGATTAACACAGATTTGGAAGAAGACTCGATGAACACGTTAGTAATACAGATTACGACTTCTCCTTGACTCGAAAAGAGAGCAAGCAAGACAGATACAGTCAATGGGCATATAGAAACGATTAAGACAGGAGAGATTTAGAGATTTACCAAAATATGAAAGGAAAGATGTTACCTTTTGACTGAGAGTTACAGATAGATTGATTTTGGGCATCATTGACCTCAGTTTACAGCCTCATCGGTCTCAGCATGTCGACTTCAGCATCAAGATCGATGCTTTTCATCAAAAGCTCTGCCATCTAAGCAACAACGGCTTCAAATGTAGGAATAGCTTTATGAACATCTCCGCTGAGCCACAGATACCATGGTTGCAGAGAATCAGAAGTAAATGACTCAACTTTTTCTTCAAATCATGAGAGAGGCAACAAAGAAGTGAAAAGGCTCTTCATTTCCAAACTGAAAATAGAAGATAGACTGAAAGATTCTTTAGAGAAAACAGAGAAGCAGAGAGACGTTTATGGGGGAAGGGGAAAGTTTTTCTAGAGAAAAGAGGAGAAATAAGGATGGGTGATTAAAGAGAAAGGTGGAAGCTTCCAGGCAATTGTAGTAGTAGGGGCGGCATATAAGAAGTAGGGGTGAGTTGTATATAAATTAGATTGAAAAATATTTGGGCTAAAAGGGGGGGTCGATCAAAATAAAATGGTAGACCTTATATATAAAGGCAAAATGACAAGACACTATAATAAGTATAATAAATAATATAATAAGGTAAAATTAATAAGAAGATAATAATAAAGATAAGACACTTATATTATGTGACACTAATAATAAAATAAGATACTTGATAATTTTCAAACATGTCACAATACAACTAATCGTAAAAATAGTTATGTGATATATCCCAAAAATAAATATTTTGAAATATATCAATACAAAATCTTCAACAACAACCTCCTCCAATTTGTCTCCCACTACAACCTCTTCGACATTTTACGGTGCCTGAGACTCCTCAATATGAATATCACTTTGCTTGCATAGAGGTAGGTGATGTGATCCATGATGATATTCCGGACCGTTAGTTGCTATGAAGACCGTGGACCTGCTTGTGATTTGAGATGGGCTGTAATGAGACTCCAAAAGAAGAGAGTTAGAGAGTCCTTGAATACTTTGGCTTTGGAAGCCCATTTGCATCAAGAACAACACAAGAAGACTGAAGATCGGCCAATGAAATGCATCATATATGTTGTTGGGCTTTGGGAGGAAACTAGTGGGCTAGAATAAATTAATTAGAAGACTTTCAATTCATTTTGGGTATTGATAAGGCCATCTATATATGTTGGGTGCCACTTTTGATCCATTGGGAGTTGTTGGACCTATTTTACATTATTTTGCACTAGTCTTTATTTCATAATTGTCTTGTGGGCCTAGATATTTCAAAATAGCCCATCTAGCTATAAGGAAAGCATATTACTTTAAATTTCTCTCACATCATTCTTGCATTTCTTAGTTTCTTGAAGATTGTAGTATATATAAGACACTTGGTAGTTCTTTCACAAACAATTCAATTTTGAGTGATATAATATAGTCTTTTGACTTGTTTTTAATCACTTGCGTGATGATTTCTTTGTTGTAGAGTTCCACCATTTAAGAATTGAGCAAGCGTTGTGAGCAAAGCGTTGCGGCGTTTTACCAACGTTCTTAGATTGGATTATCTAAGTTCATTGGTGCCTTTAGAAGATCTTGGTCAATCTTTCGTTCCAGATTCGTGACGGTAGGGATTCAAAATGCTTCTTGCCACAAAAGAAAAAGTATAGCAAGTCCAGGATGCATTATGACATACATTATGCAAAGATAGCTTTGATTTTCCTAATATTAAATGTACATCACTCTATGGCACCACATCACATGATACAACAACTTTATAACTTTCAATGTTTATTTGAACCCGTGCATATCGTGTAACTTTAACTCGATGACTTCCCTCAATAATGTAGTAAGGATGAGGAAGTCTTTCCGTCCGCAGGTTTAACTCCTTCACCACATCTTTACTAATTAAATTTTCCTCTTCATTGTGATTGTTAGGTGTAGTGCCCGAAAGACAATTATCTAATTGTTTTTATGACAGAATTAATAATTCATCTTATTATGTGCATGTATGCTTATAATTAAGACACTACTGAAAACCCTAAGTACCTCGTTTATGTAATCACATAACTCAGTGTATGACTATACACAAGAAGACGAGAAGTAGTGAGATGTACTTAAAATTAACTTAGTCCGTGAGCGTTTATTAATCTGAGTGCGGGTCTCAAGATTAATTTGCTAATAATGCGCCTAACACTTTAGGTGTGTCGATCTTATCCGGATTTGTCGGTAATAGGAGTACCTAGTGGGGCATTTATATATGATGATAATCATATAGTAATTTGGACCGATTTGATTTGAGTTCTCGATATAATTCCATGATCGAAAGTCTTATCGAATCACAAGATGATCATATATGGATTAATCTCAATCCTGAGGTGGTCACGATGATTTGCGCTAGACTAGGGTAGGGTTTGATGCGTTAGTAAGGATCACTTCGTAGTATGTGGTCCAACACTTCTCGTTGGCTCTATTTTAGGATGAGTAAGTAGTCCGTGCTATCACGAATATGGAATCCATTCCTTCCTCGGGAAGTAGACGAGCGATTCCACTTATTTGTTAATCCTAGAAAGCGATCGATGGCGCCGATTCATATTATATTAGTTATGAACTAATTGATCACTAGGGGTTAATGGTAAATAAGGATAAGATGTTTTAGTAGGGCTTACGGAAATATCCCGATTGGTAACGAAAATAGTCATGGAGGATTTATCCGTATGTAATGATTATATCGATGGACACCTTATGACTCATGGTTGAGTGTAAGTTTATATCTATATTCGGCGAGTTCGGTTTGGGTTTATGGTGGTGTAATCCGAATTAATAGATTGAATATTATTATTCGGTCGATTTAATAATTTTATTCAATTTATTGTAAATCATCGAATATGGGTCCATTGGTGCGACGTGGCTCCTAATATAGCATATAAGTTTTCTCATCGTTTCACCTCAATTATAATTAAATTGTTGGATTGGATTTGTTTAATTGATAGGTGGATTAATTGTTTAGTTGGACTAGATAATTAAATACATGAAAAAGAAATTTTTAAATTGGACTCGGCTAAATAAATGAAAAATGCGCATGACCTAATTAATTAAGTGTATGGCTGCATTTTGTATATTATTATTTGTTGGGAAATTAGTTTTCTTGATAAATAATAAGACATGTGATTAAATTATTTATTTGTTAAATAATTTAAGGAAAATAAAATCTTTTATTTATCCTAATTAATTTAGGAATATTCTAGATTTATCTTTTAAGGAAAATGATTATTTTGATTGATTTTGTATTAATTAAATAATGCCTTGGAGGCTATGATTTCTCTCCATATAAAGAGAGTTCTCCTGCCAATTTATTGTTGGTGATTATATCACCAATGTGATTTAGTGTGATTGGATTTAGTTTGAGGTTTGGTAAGCTTGAAACAATCAATATGAGTTAGGAGATGCGGGGTGCATGCTTACATTTGATATTTACAAGCTTACGAGTGTTAGATCAAGTGTTGAACAAAACCATTTTTCTGTTGCATTTTTGGCGGGCGTCCATTTCATATGGACGGGCGTCCATATACTAACGAAGCGTCGAAATTCATGGGCGGGCGTCCATGGATTGATTTAGATACGAGATGTATCGACGCTTAGTGGACGGGCGTCCATGTGTTTGGACGAGCGTCCATGTGTTTTGAACGGGCGTCCTGATCTTTGAATTGATTCAGGATGCAACTTGATGTTATGATTTAGCGTCGAATGTTGCGGGCGGGCGTCCGAAACATTCGAGCGGGCGCTCAAGAGGCGCGTCGATTCCGATTATATGGCGATTTGTTCGGTTTTGTTGGTGTCTTTTCGGGATTTTGCTATTGCAACTGATCCTGAAGGGTTGTATCTGGTGAGTTATGTTGATATAACATTATATATACATAAAGTAACACTTGGAATAAATCGGTAGAATGATCTAAGCATAAATTAAGCCAATTTTTTGGTCTTTTTGAATGTTCTTGAACTTCAACTTTAAACACACATATCCACAAAACTTTTGCAGCATTTTCTTTCATCTTATTGCCAAAGATAGAAAGAGCGTGATTATATCCCGTGATTATATTCGAGTAATTCCGGAGGCAATTCAAGGATCGAATAGTTTTCGCAGAAAGACTTTCAAGTCGTCTCTGCGGTGTTATCAAGTTCCTTTTATTTTTCGGTTTGATCTTGTTTGTTCAATTCTCAACAAACTTCACTAACAATCTGCGAAAACTATTGTTGTTTTGAACAATGTCGAGTATCAAGGAGATGACATCGAACTTCAGCAAATTAGAACAGTTCAATGGTGAAGATTTCCGTAGATGGCAAAAGAAGATGCACTTTCTTCTGACCGCATTGAAGGTGGTATACGTGTTGAGTACACCTTGCCCGCAAATCGATGATAACAGCACCATGGAAGAGACAAGGAAGAAAAGTAAGTGGGAAAACGATGATTATATATGCCGTGGTCACATCCTGAACGGTATGTCTAATAATTTGTTTGATACCTATCTTGAAATTGAAACATCTAAAGAGTTGTGGGATACTTTGGAGGCAAAGTATGTAAGTGAGGATGCATCTAGTAAGAAGTTTCTTGTTGGTAACTTTATGAAATATGTGATGGTAGATAATCGTCCTGTCATGGATCAATATCATGAATTGCTACGTTTGTTTGGTCAGTTTTCTATGCATAAGATGGCTATGGATGAGTCCATATGTGTTTCAAGCATTATTGAAAAGTTGCCTCCTTCTTGGAAGGATTTCAAGAATTCACTGAAACATAAAAAGGAAGAACTTTCTTTGATTGAACTTGGTTCTCATTTGAGAATAGAAGAAAGTTTACGTTTGCAAGAGAATGGTAAAAATATTGTAGGTTGCGGAAAGAACATTGCAGGTGGTTCAACTTCAATCAACATGGTTGAAGTTGGAGAAACTTCCAAAAAGAATAACAAAAGAAAGTCTGATTCCAACAACAATAAGAACAAAGCAAAGTTCAACAAAAAGCCTAAAGGGGCTTGTTGGTATTGCGGTAAGGAAGGCCATTTCAGGGCTGATTGTTTTTCTAGAAAGAACAACAATGGTAAGGGCAAAGGCCCGGTGAATGGGTCGAAAGATCCAAGTCCACCTAAACATCAAGGTACAATTGTTTATAATTGTGGTTTTAATTCTGATTTGAATTATGTTCCACTGATTTCCGAAGCATGTTATTTGCAGGATGATGATGTTAGTTGGTGGATAGACTCGGGAGCAACTAGACATGTGTGCAAGGATAGATCGTGGTTTTCAACATATGAAAAAGTTGAAGATGGATCCATTGTGCATATGGGAAACGAGTCTAAATCTTTTGTTGTTGGAAGAGGAATAGTTAACTTGCAATTTAGTTCTGGAAAATTTGTAACTTTAAATAATGTTTTACATGTTCCTTTAATCCGGAAGAACTTGGTTTCGGTAGTATTTTTGTGTAAAGAGGGCTACAAACAAGTTTATGAGTCCTCTCGTTATGTATTATCTAAACATGGTATGTTTGTAGGATTTGGTTATCTTAGTAATGGTATGTATATGCTTAATATTAGTAATGGTTTGAATGAAAATGTTGCTATGAATGTTATGAATATTAATGTTGATGAATCATACTTATGGCATGCAAGATTAGGTCATGTACATTTTAGAAGAATGTTGCAAATGTCTAAAAATGACTTAATTCTGTTTGTAAATACGACTATGAATAAGTGTGATACTTGTAGCTTAACTAAAATTGTAAGACAACCTTTTAAAGGTGTTGAAAGGTCATCTACAATTTTGGAACTTGTTCATAGTGACTTGTGTGATTTTCATTCTTCTCCTTCTTTTGGAAACAAGAAGTATGTTGTTACTTTCATTGATGATTGCACTCGTTTTTGCTATGTGTACTTGCTTTTACAAAAGACGAGGCAATGGAAAAGTTTAAAGTATTTAAAACCAGTAGAATTACAACTTGAAAGTAAAATTAAGAAGCTTAAGTGCGGATAGAGGTGGAGAATATTTTGATCCACCATTCTTTGAATCTTGTGGGATTATACATGAAATCACTTCACCTTATACACCACAACAAAATGGCATAGCTGAAAGAAAGAATCGAACATTAAAAGAGATGGTAAATGCTATGCTTTCTTACTCGAGGATTGAGTGAGGTTTTTGGGGAGAAGCTATCTTGGCAAACTTGTTATCTTTTGAATAGAATTCCTAATAAAAGAATCCTATTACCCCATATGAGCAATGGTATAAGAAGAAGCCAAACTTGCATTATTTGCGTGTTTGGGGATGTAGGGCAGTCGTGAGACTACCCAATCCCAAGATTAAAACCTTGGGGGAAAGAGGCATTGATTGCATTTTTGTTAGATATGCATTGCATTCCCAGGCATATAGGTTCTATGTTATAGAACCAAATGATTCGATTGCGGTTCATTCCATAATTGAATCAAGGGATGCTCTCTTTGATGAAAGTCGGTTTTCTTCTATATCAAGGCCAAGAAATGTTGTTCCTATTGGAACTAGTGAAAGTTGTGGTGGTGAGAAATCACAAGATGAGCCTTTGGTGCTTCGAAAAAGCAAAAGGGCTAGAAAAGAAAAATCTTTTGGTCCCGATTTCCAAACATATTTGGTGGAGGGTACAAGAGATGAAGTAGGATTGCAATATGCTTATTGTTATCATATTGATGATGATCCTAGAACTTATAAAGAGGCTATGGAGTCTCGGGATATTGCGTTTTGGAAGGAAGCCATTAATGATGAGATGGATTCCATTTTAGGCAATGATACGTGGATATTAACGGATCTTCCACGTGGTTGTAAACCGTTAGGTTGCAAATGGATCTTCAAAGAAAAATGAAGATTGATGGATCCGTTGAAAGGTATAAAGCCCGGTTGGTGATACAAGGCTTTAGACAAAAGAAGGCATTGATTATTTTGATACTTATGCCCGGTTGCTCGAATCTCCACTATTAGGTTGTTGATAGCCTTGGCAGCCATTAACAATCTTGTTATCCATCAAATGGATGTTAAAACAGCCTTCTTGAATGGAGATCTAGATGAGGAAATTTATATGAAACAACCGGAGGGTTTTGTGATACCGGAAATGAGCATAAAGTGTGTAAGCTTGTTAAATCAACATGTATGGGCTGAAGCGAGGCTCCCAAACAATGGCACCATAAGTTTGATGAAGTTGTTTTGTCTAATGGTTTTAAGCTTAACCAAATGGACAAGTGTTTATATAGCAAATTTGATGAAACCGAAATGGTGTAATCATTTGTCTATATGTTGATGACATGTTGATCTTTGGTACAAGCCAAGATCAAGTTGACCAATGCAAATCATTTTGTCATCAAGTTTTTCAATGAAAGACATGGGGGGGCGGATGTTATCCTTGGTATAAAAATCATAAGGAATGACAAAGGGATTACTTTGACACAATCTCACTATATTGAGAAAGTGTTGAAGAAGTTCAATTGTGAAAATTACGTTCGGCTAGAACTCCCATGGATCCTCATGAGAAATTTGAGTTGAATACGGGTAAACCGAGTCTCAACTTGAATATTCTCGAGTAATAGGATGTTTAATGTATGCAATGACTAGCACTCGTCCGGACATTGCATATGCGGTTGAAAACTTAGTAGATATACTAGTAATCCTAGCGGTGTTCATTGGCATCGCGTAACACGTGTGTTGAGGTACCTTAAGTTTACCAAAAATTTTGGTTTAACTTATGTTGGGCGACCTTCGGTAATAGAAGGCTACTCGGATGCTAGTTGGATATCAAATGAGAATCATTCTTCAACGAGTGGTTGGGTGTTTCTACTTGGAGGTGGTGCCATTTCATGGGCTTCCAAGAAGCAAACATGTAATGCTACTTTGTTGCAATATATTTTGTTATGTATTCAATATATTATGTTGTGTAATATTAATTGGTGTTACCTATAAACCAATTAATTTGTGGCTAAACTGTTTTGTTTAAATATTAATTGGTGTTATCTATAAACCAATTAATACTTGCTAGTCGTTTTTAGTTCCCCAAAACATCTCCTCGGCCGCTTTGTTCACACACCACTGCCTCGAGTCTTTCCATCTCCTCTTGGTTGTAATTCTTATTTATTCCCCCCTGATTATCAATAATCAATGAGAGAAATTATTCTTCTACCTCCGTTTTTCTCTTCATGGTATCAGAGATATACCTCTTCCTTTAATTTTTCCGCTGCAAAATCTGCAAAATATGTCAACTATATCCGATGATGATTCAGGTGTGCCAACAAAATCTGTTATGCTACCTGAAAATTCATCAAACCTCTTCATCAATCATAGATTAGATGGAAACAACTACTTGATGTGGTCCAGAGGTATAAAAATGCTCATTTCCGGCCAAAGGAAAATGGGCTACCTAACCGGCACGAAGGCTGCTCCGGCTGAAACTGATCCCACATGGGAGGATTGGGACACGGAGAACAATCAAGTCATGGCGATCCTAATCAGGTCCATGACAAAAGAAATTAGCGAAAACTTCATGATATATGAAACCGCAAAAGAGATATGGGATGATGCAAGGGACCTTTATTCAAAAAAGGACAACACATCCGAAATTTATGAGATCGAAGCCCAGATTCAAAGCTGCCAGCAAGGTGAACTCTCTGTAACTCAGTATTACAACAAACTGACCAAGGCATGGAATCAGCTTGATGTGTTTGAGGAACTCGAATGGCAAAACACTGATGATGCTGCCCTCTTCAAGAAGGTTGTCGAACAGAAGAGGATATTCAAGTTTCTAATTGGCTTGAATGCTACGCTTGATGATGTCAGAGGAAGGGTCCTCTCTACAAAACCTTTACCCTCCCTAAAAGCCATTTTTGCTGAAGTTAAGCACGAGGAAAGTAGGAGAAAATTGATGCTTAAGGACTCTCCGTCTGAAAACCAAGTTGAAAGGTCTGCCCTCATCTCTTATGGCAAAAATGGTGACCAAGGTGATAAGAAACACAACTCTTGGGACTCTAACAACAAGAAAAAGGATAAACTTTGGTGTGATCACTGCAAGAGATCAAATCACAGCAGGGAAACATGCTGGAAACTTCACGGGAAACCTGAAAACAGCAAGGGTAAGAAGGCAAATAACAGAGAAGACTATGGCAAGGTTGTGAGTGAAGACAAGAAAGGTGGTCATCACATCTCTGATGAACAACTGGATGTTTTCAAAGCTATCCTAGCTAAATTGGATGGTTCCTCCAAGTCCAAAATTGCTACACATACAACATCCGTAATAATTTCTATGCTAAATTTGTTTCCTCCGTTGATAATGACTCTGGATCATTGATTCAGAGCATCTTCTCATATGACCGGGAATAAAAGCCTCCTTAAAAATATTAGACCTGCAAAAAAACGACCATAAGATCAAAATTCTTTGATGGAATCTGTTTCTCTTGCACAAGGAATTGTACTTTGCATACATCTACGATACATTTGTATTAAGAGATGTATTATATGTCCCAAATCTTGACTGCAATCTGATTTCAGTAAATAAAGTGACTAATGATCTAAAATGGAATGTTATTTTCTCCCCTAATAAGTGTATTTTTCAGGAACAAATCTCTCAGAAGAAGACTGGCAGTGCTGATGAGTGTGCTGGCCTATATATCTTGAAGAATCTGCCTAATTTTGCTTTTAATTCTAGTCACAAACTAAATGATGTAATGCTGTGGCACCAAAGATTGGGCCACCCAAGCTTTCTTTATCTTAAAAACCTTTTCGAGAAAAGTTTAATCATTTGAATCTTTCAACTTACAATGTGAAACTTGTCAACTTGCTAAGTTAACTAGGTCATGTTTACTACATGCCTTACATACCATCTAATCCTTTCTCGCTTATACACGGTGATGTTTGGGGACCTTCTAGGGTCAGATATGTTTCTGGTCATAGGTGGTTCATCACTTTTATTGATGACCACACTAGACTCACTTGGACATTCCTCATGAAGGAAAAATCTGAAGTTGGCACGGTTTTCAAGAATTTTTATACCATGATTCTAACTCAATTCTCAACTAAAATTAAGGTCCTAAAAGTGATAATGCCAAGGAATATTTTGAGACTAATGCTGGGAAAATTACATTACGAAAAAGGCATTGTTCACATTAGTAGTTGTGTTGAAACCCTCAACAAAATGGCATTCTTTGAAAGGAAAAATAGACACTTACTTGAAATGGCTAGGGCAATTATGTTTTTTATGAATGTGCCTAAATACTTGTGGGGTGATGCCATATTAATCGCTTGCTACGATCAATAGATTGCCTAGTAGGGTTTTACAATTTAAAACTCCTTTCTGATCACTCATGATCACACACCACTGTACTCACCTCACCCTGTAATGTCCTCTCAAAACTTTTGGTTGCACGGTTTTTGTCTATGTTCATGCTCATAACAGAAGTAAGCTGGATCATAGGGCACAAAAATGTATCTTTGTGGGTTACTCTAATCACCAAAAAGGGTACAAGTGCTACTCACCCAACACTAAGAAATTTTTCAACTCCATGGATGTCAAGTTTTTTGAAGATACTCCGTACTTTAAGAAACAAACTGAATACTCTCATGATTCCTCCACTAATTGGGATATGTTTGATGTTATTGCTCCTTCTTTGCCATCTCTAACCCCTGTGCAGGAGGAAGAACTGGACCCATCATGTTCTGAAGCAAATCCCACTGGATCTTTGGATGTCATCAATGAACATGGTGATCCACAAACTGCAAAAACTGCCCCATCTCAACAAGAACATGACAATTACACTCAAAATCACCCACCTGACCAAGTCACAAGGCCTCCACATGTTCACCTCCCCTCAAAGTCTACCACAGAACAAAGTTCAAGACTCCTACTGTGACTGATGGTAATCTAAACCAACATGAGAGCACTCAGGGTATGTCACCTCCTCGTGGATCGAAAATTCGACCACCCCGAGGATCCAGGTATGACTCAGAATCCTTGTCACTCTCTTGGGGATGATCTCCCTATTGCTCTTAGGAAAGGTAAAAGAAGCTGCACTGATCACCCTATTTACAGTCATCTTTCTTATGAAAAATTATCTCCTACATTCTGCATGTTTACTAAAAGTTTAGATAAGGAGGTCATCCCTAAAAACATTCATGAGGCCCTTACATATCCTGCTTGGAAAGATGCTATTAACACAGAAATGTCTGCTCTTATAAAAAACCAGACTTGGACATTAACAGCTCTACCACCGGGCAAGAAACCTGTTAGCTGTAAATGGCTTTTTACTATCAAGTATAATGCGGATGGTAGTTTGCATAAGTATAAGGCTAGACTTGTTGCTAGGGGTTTTACCCAAACTTATGGTCTTGACTATCAAGAAACATTTGCCCCTGTTGCTAAGTTAAATACTATTAGAGTTTTATTCTCTCTTGCTACTCAACTTGACTGGCCCCTCTTCCAACTTGATGTTAAGAATGCTTTTCTTAATGGGGACCTAAAAGAGGATGTTTTTATGACCATTCCCCCAGGTTTTGATAAACCTAAGACTAAGGGCATGGTCTGTAAACTCAGAAAATCTCAGACGGTCTAAAAGCAGGTCCCGAGAGCCTGGTTTGGGAAACTCACCTCTGTGATTAAAACTATTTGGTTACTATCAATGCAATGATGACCACACCATGTTTGTTAAAACCTCTAATGGGATGAGATCTATTCTAATTGTTTATGTGGATGACATAATTTTGACGAGAGATGACTCACAAGAAATATTCAAACGAAGGCATTCTTGGCCAAAGCTTTTGAAGTCAAGGATCTAGGCAACCTCAAGTATTTCTTAGGCATGGAAGTTGCTAGAACCAAGGAGGGTATTTCGGTGTCTCAAAGAAAGTACACTGGATCTTCTTAAAGAGACCGGCATGCTTGGGTGCAAACCACTTGTCTCCCATTGATCCCAAACATCAAACTCATTCATGGTCAAACTGCCATTGTGAACATGGGCCAGATACGAGACTTGTTGGGAAACTCTCTACTTGTCCCACACACGGCCTGACATTGCTTATCTTTGTAAGCATTGTTAGTCAATTCCTTAAGTCACCTACCAAGGAGCATTGGGATGCTGTATACAGGATTCTGAGATACCTGAAAAAGACTCCTGGCCAAGGCTTATTCTTCAAGAAAACTGACATCAACAACATCATTGTATACACAGATGCTTGATTGGGCGAGTAACCCAGTATAGACAGAAGGTCTACTACTGGATATTGCTCCTATGTCTGGGGCAACCTTGTTACCTGGAGAAGTAAGAAGCAACCCACTGTCTCACGAAGCAGTGCTGAAGCAGAACTTAGGGCTCTTGTGCTTGGTGTGTGTGAAGGCTTGTGGCTGAGGAGGGTCATCTCTGAACTCAACCTACCACTCAAGTCTCCTATTATTCTTCGGTGTGACAACAAATCGCCCTCCTCCGTATGGTGAAGACCCCATACATCATGACAAGACAAAACATGTTGACATTGACCGCCACTTTATCAAAGAAAAGATTGACGACCACATAATTGATCTTCATCATGTCAATTCTCATGACCAACATGTTGACCTTCTCTACTAAGGCCATTCCTCCGCATTCATTCATTAACTTTGTCACAAACTAGGTTGTATTAACATCTACAACATAGTTTGAGGGGGTGTTACAAATATATTTTGTTATGTATTCAATATATTATGTTGTGTAATATTAATTGGTGTTACCTATAAACCAATTAATTTGTGGCTAAACTGTTTTGTTTAAATATTAATTGGTGTTATCTATAAACCAATTAATACTTGCTAAACGTTTTTAGTTCCCAAAACATCTCATCATTTCTTTGCTCACACACCACGGCTATGCAAGTCTTTCCATCTCCTCTTGGTTGTAATTCTTATTTATTCCCCACGATTATCAATAATCAATGAGAGAAATTATTCTTCTACCTCCGTTTTCTCTTCATACTTCAACAATGGAATCGAAATTTATTGCCTTGGCCGGCCGGTTTAGAGGCGGAATGGCTTAAAAATCGATTTATGAGATTCCATTGTGGCCAAAACCGATATCACCAATTTCTATCAATTGTGATAGTGAAAATACCTTGGCTAAGTGTTATAGTCAAGTGTACAACGGAAAGTCGCGACATATTGGAGTTAGACATAGCTCGATTAGTGAATTGATCACTCACGGGTGATATCGATTGCTTTTGTGAGATCTCAAAAGAATTTAGCCGATCATTTGACCAAAGCATTGGCTAAGGATTTGTTCATCAAGTCGGTTGTCGGGATGGGTCTACAACCTATTGAATCTTTGCATTAGAATACCCAATTCCCTCTCAATATGACGTTAAGGGCTGAATTCAATGAGGAAGGTCTAATGACTTAGATTTGGCACATGTTTTTGTCCCGAAGGTTTGTGCTTAACCCGCTTGTGAGGTTGATAATTTTCTTAATGAGTCTTATGAAAAAAGTGTCGTTCAGGTACACGATTAATAAGACTCACTATATGAGTTTGAAGTTTGGCGCTTCAAGAAAGTTAGGGTTGGCTTTCTACATTCTCATGAATTGATATGGACACAAGGCCTGGATAAAGAGTGTCAAGCAAGCTATAGAAGTTGTTTTTTAATTCATGTGTATATTATCTTTGAAGTATTCATTTGTGTAAAAGGGTTCAATGCATAGTCACACCCTAATACTAGAATATTTTGGAATGTGTAATATACTAGATGGTAATTCAATCTGCGTGATATTATCATTGAAAAATGAATTGTTGTGTGTTAATGATTTTAACTAAGTCAGGGGTTACACTAAATGGGGGAGGATTGTTGGTGATTATATCACCAATGTGATTTAGTGTGATTGGATTTAGTTTGAGGTTTGGTAAGCTTGAAACAATCAATATGAGTTAGGAGATGCGGGGTGCATGCTTACATTTGATATTTACAAGCTTACGAGAGTGTTAGATCAAGTGTTGAACAAAACCATTTTTCTGTTGCATTTTTGGACGGGCGTCCATATACGAACGAGCGTCCAGAATTCATGGACGGGCGTCCATGGATTGATTTAGATACAGGATGTATCTGACGCTTGGTGGACGGGCGTCCATGTGTTTGGACGAGCGTCCATGTGTTTTGAACGGGCGTCCTGATCTTTGAATTGATTCAGGATGCAACTTGATGTTATGGACGAGCGTCTGAATGTTCTGGACGGGCGTCCAGAACATTCAGACGGGCGTTCAAGGGGCGTCCAGTTCAGTTATATGGCAGTTTTGTTCGGTTTTGTTGGTGTCTTTTCGGGATTTTGCTATTGCAACTGATCCTGAAGGGTTGTATCTGGTGAGTTATGTTGATATAACATTATATATACATAAAGTAACACTTGGAATAAATCGGTAGAATGATCTAAGCATAAATTAAGCCAATTTTTGGTCTTTTTGAATGTTCTTGAACTTCAACTTTAAACACACATATCCACAAAACTTTTGCAGCATTTTCTTTCATCTTATTGCCAAAGATAGAAAGAGCAGCAGTTATATCCCGTGATTATATTCGAGTAATTCCCGGAGGCAATTCAAGGGATCGAATAGTTTTCGCAGGAAAGACTTTCAAGTCGTCTCGCGTGTTATCAAGTTCCTTTTATTTTTCGGTTTGATCTGTTGTTCAATTCTCAACAAACTTCACTAACATTTATAACACATCACACGACTTTTGGGTAGTAAAATAGCTTTGATATTTCGGCTATTTTACTAAGGGTTCGAGTTTCAGAAAACTTCAGGTTTTCTAAGGTAGCATATCGAGGAGGTTCGGCGGCTTGAAACACCATCCACCTGGTGGTGCTTGGAGACACACGTTGGAAGACTTTGGCTTCTCAACTGGCTCTCAACTAGTTCGGTTTGGATTGACCTTGTTCTTGGCATTTTGCACCATAAAAAGGTTGATAATCTAACCCCCTCATTGGTTAGATTTATTATTCATGTATTTTGTTTATTTAGATATAGATCTGATATTTATTCCGCTGCGTAATCGGGTGGATCTTAGATCCATCTGGCGATATTACATCCTACAGTGATCAATACACATCTCATATTCATAGTCTCCAATAAAGCATGATGTATAAAATAAGTCGTTACCTTTACCACCACGTGTTGGATTGCTTCCCCCTAACATGCTTTGAAGCTTAGCCTTCATCTCTTCAAATTTTCTTTCCATCCTATCGGCATGATGTTGACTCAATTCCTCATATTTTAATTTCCATCTAGCACACTCGTTTTGCCTCCGCTAACAACTCAAAAGGGCCTTTCACGGAATTCTCCTCTCCCTCGGTGTGCTCTTCCGACATGTTTGAAGTTCAACAAAAATATATATATATATATATACCCTCACAAGCACTTGCGTTTATACTCCCCTCGTGTAGAGTTCAAATCGCAGAACAAATCCAAATAATGAGCATCCGAAACAATCAAGACCTAAGAACCTATATAAGGATGCTAGGGTTTTTGGTTTTAGGGCTCTTTTTTTTTTTTTTTGTAGGGCCGAAGGTTTCTTAGGGTTATGGGGAGAAAAAAAGAAACAACGTAGGTTTTTTTTTTGTATTGCAAAGCAGCACCAAGATGAAGTAAGGAGAAAAAAAAAACTAAAACATAAGTAATATACTTTTTTTGGGTCAAAGCAGGAACGAATTTTTTATATATATATTTTATTTGTGGAAGAAGGTGACGTATGGAAGAACAATACTAAGGGCTGGATAAATTTTTTTCTACTTTTTTAAAGAACAGGAACGCTAGAACAAGCTCAACTTTTATTTTTAAATTTTTTTAAATGAAAGGACAAAAGACAAGGAATCAAGGAAAAGAAAAATAGAAGGGATATTTAATTTGATACCTTTAATAAGTAGCCTACGATACTGGTTGATGTGATCCGTAGGCGAATCAGATCCGAATTTATTGTAGGGACGATTAAAAGTATCAATAAACGAACGACTTAAAAGTATCAATAAAGCGAAGCGATCCTTAGCTAACATGTAGCTAAAAACCTCAGATAACATCAACTCTTAGATAACGTATATTCAAGCACTCGATATATGAACGCAGCGAGCGCGTATGATCATGGTATATGAACATACATAAACGCTGTATGACCCTTTCAACTCTTGATAACGTATAAGTAAAAATCTTGGTATATGAGCGCCAGGTATCTTCATGATATATGAACAGCATAATGTATCTTTCAGATTCTTGATAAGTTAATGATTCAAATATTCCACATAAGAATACTCATAAAAACTTAAAAGCTTAATATAAATTTCACTCAATAATGTTTGTTGTGATTGTTACAATGACTCTATTTGTCTTTAATAGGCTTTCAAAATCAAGACTAATTGTTAATTTAGCAAAGTGAGACAAAATAACAATAAATAAAAATAATAACAAAAATAAAAGAGTATCTAACCAATTTAAGATAATAAAAGACTAAAACAAAAGAAATAATAACTAAAAATAAACAAGTGACTCCAAATAAATTTAATAAGTTTCTTTTTCAACATGAATCAAATCACATATATGGAAAGATATGAATCATTTTATTTTTGAGCATATAAGAAACAGAACTCATGATTCTATTTGTTATATTTTTTTTCTGTGCTAAAGAGTTCATTAACACCACCGTGTCTAACTTTGTTGTCTTTGAAACAGAAAGAACCTGAGTGGATCTCCTGGACCCATCCTGCTTTGGGATGAGTGAAAGTGAATACTGATGCAAGATGTATTAACATTGATGATTAATATGGTGTTGGTCAAATTGCTGTTGAAGGAGTTTTCAAAGATCATGAAGGCATATGGATTAGAGGATTTATGGGAGCTATGGGGAGGAATACTATCTTCATTGCTGAGCTGTTAGCCATCAAAGAAGCAATATGGATTTCCAAGGAGTATGGTGTTCTCGTTTTGGAGGTTGAATCTGACTCCATGACTGCTGTGATGGCCATCAACATTAGGCACAAAAGTGAAGACAACCTTGCCATTCTTGATGACACAACTGCTATGCTGGAGTTTGGTATCAAAGTGAGAGTTATCTATAAACCCAGAGAAGCTAATAGGACAACTGATCATATGGCCAGAGCTGGTCTACAGTGCTAAGACTAGACTTCATCACACTAACAAGACTTCCAAGTGAAGATTGAGCATGGTGGGAAAGGAATCTTAGGCTAGGTATGTGTTGAAATAGTGTCCTAAACCCAATCGGGTTGGACCGGATCTGACCGGGTCGGATCATTGCTACTATTTCTTTATGTTTATACATATATTAAATGGCTTTTCATTTGTCATATATATATATTTTTTTTAAAGAACCAATTATGAATTGTTATATGATAACATCCTTGGTATTA